>MU227831.1:5709611-5733145 GCA_018584345.1 Thuja plicata | reverse complement strand
GTGAGGGTCATAAGTGTTGACATAGGAGACCACTACACATTCTGTTTGATCATCCTCCCTAGCTAAAAGGGAGTGTTAATGTTTGTAGCTTCAGTCGTATAATCATTAGAATATATATAATACATGTTGATTAATAATAATATATTATATATATTATATTATTATTAATCATATGAAATTTAATATTCAATATTAAATTATTATATTATTCTTAATTAATAATTGATTGATGAAACATTATAAGATTGATTAAATTATGATTAATAGGAAGAGGCATGTCCTTTCTTATAAATAATAATGAATAGACATGTCCCATGAAGGGATATGTCTCTCCTAGCCTCATTCCTAATATAAATGAAAGAGAGATTGTTGCATTTGGAAAACACATACAAAATAGAGTGCTATTACATTTTCAGCTATCCTAAAACTTAACACTAGCTAAGAACAAAATCAAGCTATAGGACATTCTGCTCCCACTCCTTGATCATCCTCATATCAGTGTCTTTTATTCACTGTGAACACACTCAAGCATTTTTCAATTGCGATTGGTTTTTAATGACTTTTGGCTGTTTCTAGGTGCTCACCCTGTTAATTTTCAAGAATATGTCGATTGTTGTTTAATTTGAATTATATCGGATTGTCTTAGTTGGGAGTTTATAAGAGTTAAATATCTCTCTATTTATGTTTCTCTCTCTTCCGTAGATTTGTTTCTATTCTAATGGTCACTCTTCTTCCATGTTTCCATATTATCTCTTTGTTCAATATGGAAACTTCCTTTTGTTTCTATTGCTCTTCAGAGTGTTTCTATTTCTCTCTGTTCGTTGTAGAAACATTCTCTTGTACACTTGTATATATAGATCATTCTTGATCTCTATTTAATAACACAAAAATATTTTACCAATTACTTAGCATAATATGGTATTAGAGCTATTTTTTTTGAAAAATAATAATTTCATTCTTGAAAATTTCTGTGTTATTTTTCGAAATAGGTTGTTCGAAATTTTTTAATTTTTTATGAAATTTTTATATGAAAAATATTCAAATCTCCTTGGCTTGGTCTGTGTTCAAAATTCTGGAGATTGGTCGTTTAATCTGCAATCGTTTCCGTAGACTTCACCATTTTTGCTGCCTTTTTTCTTAGCAACCCGTGGTCGAAGGCTTTCGTTTTTTTTGGGTTTTTTCATTGCCATTTTTGCATCATCGCAGAGTCTGTAACCGTGCTCTTTCTGCCCACGACGACACAACTTGTGTTTCAAGCTTCTGCGGCCTTCCTTATGCAGCTATGCCATTGTTTCGTGGCTTCTTGCTGCTATGCGACGTCTCTGAGGATATCTGTGACAATTTTCGGTTGTTTTTTTTGTGATTTTTTACTGCCTCAATTTGCATCATTCTACTCCTCAGTTTGTGGTTGTTAGGGTTTTGATTCTAGTGTAACCGTTTGCAACAATCCATCATTTTCAAGCTCTCTGCAACTTTTTCCAACATTTTCTATTGATGGCTAGGGTTTCTTTCGAACCCTTTAGCCAGATTTGAAATTTGATTGTAGATTTGTGGTTGGTTTTTTGAACCCTCAACTGAGTCAGTGTTAGATTTTTCTGGGTGCATCAATTTTTGTGCCTTGGTTTTTGTGCCAACGGATTTTAGATCCGATTTCAGACACTTTCTGGGTTTTTTGTGTTCTCTTCTAGGTCTTCATCCGTTTTTTCTGGGTCTTCCATTGATTTGCCTCGAAATTCATGCAGTGGATTCTTTATCGCTTTTTTAGATTTTTCACATTTTTTTGCATTGAAAAACATGCAATGGCGTCTCTTACCAACCTTATGTTGGAAGGCAATCAACCCTTTAACGAAAAGAATTACAACACATGAAAGTAGAGAATGCTGCCCATCCTCGAGTATCGACACCTTGATACTCTTGTTTTGGGGACAAAGACTCGTCTTGCATCAGTCCAAGCAGATTAGGACAAATTTGATGACCAGAATCGAGAAGTTGTCATGCTTCTCAAGCTCTCTGTCACTGATGATCAGTTGCCTCAGATTCCTTTTGGCAAGTCAGCTGTAGAGATATGGACTACACTGAAGGATCTCCATGAGATATCTGACAAAAGCAGAGCTTTCTTTTTGAAGAATCAACTATTCTCTATTATAATGGATGAGCACATGTCCTTACAAGAACATCTTTTGAAGATTAAGGACGTCAGAGATTAGCTTGAGGCCATTGGCCGTAAAATGGAGGAAGAAGATATGGTAGTCATTACTCTGAAAAGTTTTACCACATTCCTATGAGCACTTTATTGAGATGCTCAACATTACAACAACTAATGCTGACCTCAAATTTCCAAATTTGTGCACCAAACTTCTGCAACATGATCATTAGAAACAATAGTTTGGTAACAGTGCCCCTTCTTCCTCATTTGAAAAAGCATATGCAGTCCAATCCTTTCACAAGGATAAAGGCACATCTCTGTCATCAACTCAGCCTCAGGATAGCTCAAAGAAGAAGCACATTCGGTGCAACTATTGCCACAAATTTGGTCATGTGATCAGAGATTGCAGTACTCGGATTGCTTCTGAACAATGGAAGCAAGGAGGGTCTCAGCCACAGGCCATTGTTGCAGAACATGCAGAGCTCAATGATCAGTCTGAGTCTGCGTTTTACACCTCTTGAGGATTCACTTGCAAACTTTTGTTTTGAAGTTAGACTGACCATTAAGGGAGGGTATTAGAGTTAAATATCTCTCTATTTATGTTTCTCTCTCTTCCGTAGATTTGTTTTTATTCTAATGACCACTCTTCTTTCATGTTTCCATATTCTCTCTGTTCAATATGGAAACTCTCTCTCTCTCTCTCTGTTTGTTATAGAAACATTCTCTTGTACACTTGTATATATAGATCATTCTTGACTCTTTGTTTAATAATACATGAAAATATTTTACCAATTACTTAGCGTAATATAGTTAACACAGACAATCATATTTGTTTAATTTTTTTGGTTAAAGAATCTGTTGCTTCCAATGATTGGTGGGCAGGACCATGAAGTTTCAGCTAGAGCATATATATTTTTAGACATTCTAAACAAAAATGCTGCTGCCAATGATTGTTGGGTATGTGTGTGATGCCTCATGGAGAATGTTTTATACATTCTAAAACAAGCTTGCTTTTGCCAATGATTACTGGGCATGTGCTTGATTCTTCTGCTCAAGAGAGATAAAGAGATAATGTTTCCAACATTCTGAAACAAACTTGCTGCTTCCATTGGTTTGGGCATAAACATGAAGTTTTCGCTAACATATATATTTAGCTATGTTACACGGGGATGCGTCCCCTGCCGTCCTCCCATCCCTGCCCCTGAAATGCTGTGGAACATTTTAAAAACCAACGCAAGTCAATGTTTTTTGTAAGACAACAAAATTACAAATCCAAGTGGGCTTTGACATTAACTAATGGTTCTAAGCTGACACTAAGTTGAGTCTATGTTTCATGCATGCTTCAAAGTTTTGGAGTTGTAGGCTTATTTTGTGTCTCAGACAAGACATTTTCTGATTTCACCATAACTGTTGTCATAAAAAGTTATATAAAACATTAAAAAACATAATATATTAATATATTTTGAAAAATTCATACACACACACACACACACACACTGCCGTCCCCTACTTTTGGCCCTGTAGGAAATGTCTCGAAGACACAGTGGAACATAGATATTAAGACATTCTATATATATATATATAGAGAGAGAGACCTTTTGAAATTGACTTGCTACTTCTAATGATTGTTGGGCATGTGCATGATGCTTTGGTCTGAGAGAGATAGGGGGAGGTAGAGAGAGAAAAAAAGACGAGAGTTCAAAATGCATTTTTATATAGAGACCTTTTGAATTTGACTGACAACAGTATATACAGGGCCAAAAGTAGGGGACGACAGTATATATATATATATCCCCTGCTTTTGGCCCTGTAGGAAATGTCCTGAAAACACAATGGAACATAGATATTTAGACATTCTCTATATATATATATATATATATAGACCTTTTGAAATTGACTTGCTACTTCTAATGATTGTTTGGCATGTGCATGATGCTTTGGTTTGAGAGAGACAGGGGGACCTAGGGAGAGAAAAGACAAGAGAGTTCAGAATGCCTATTTATATAGAGACCTTTTGCAATTGACTTGCTGCTTGTAATGATTGTTAGGCATGTGCATGATGCTTTGGTTTGAGAGAGAGGGGGAAGGAGGGAGGGAGAGAGAAAGATAAGAGAGACAGTTGTGGAGAGAGATGATCAATAGTGGGAGATTAAAATAGAGCGAGGCAGAGAAAGATAATTAGAGGGAGGGGGAGAAGAGATGGAGAGGGGAGAGATAGAGGGAGAAATATATAGTGAGAGAGGGGGAAGGGAGTAAAGATAGAGAGTGGAAGAAATAGAGAGTGGAAGAAATAGAGAGGGGAAAGGAGGTAGGGAGAGTGATAGAGAGGGAAGGATGGAGAGAGATAGTGAGAGAGATAGAGAAAGTGGGGAAGGGGAGGGAGAGAGAGGGGGGAGAGTGGGAGATAGAGGGTATAGACAGAGATAGAGGTTGATGGAGGGGGAGAAAGGGATAGGAGAAAGAGAGACTAAGAGAGTGTGAGAAAGAGAAAGGAAGAGAGATACAGAGGGAGGGAGAGAGATAGAGGGATAAAAGGAGACGAGAGAGAGAAAGAGATAAAGGGAGACAAGGGTAGAAAGAGATAAAGATGAAGGGCGAGATATGGATAGTTAGGGAAAAAATTATTGCTAATTGCTTTGCATGGAGAATTTATTGGTTATTTTTTTCACTTTGAGTTTATTGTTTTTGTCACAACTTCTCTTTGCTTCAAGAATATGAAACTCTACTAATTGTACCAACCACATGAAGGTCGAACCTTGTTGGCACTACTAACTTATAATAGCAACAATAAAATAAAATAAAAGAAAAATGTACTCAAAATAAAATGTAAGTTTCGTGATATTGATATTAGGATTCAACTGTGTAGTTTTTGAGTCAAATTCATTAACCCATGTTTCATGAGTAGTGGTTCACAAGAACCCATCTCTCCTAAGAATGAATGGAACACTTAGCACTCATTGCATCGAGGTGATGCTCATAGAGGTGTAGCACCAAGGCTTCCTAGATGCAATGAGTGCTAAGTGTTCCATTCATTGTCATGAGAGATGGGTTCTTGTGAACCACTACTCATGAAACATGGGTTAATGAGTTTGACTCAAAAACTACACAGTTGAATCCTGATATCAATATGACAATTTGACTTGCTGTGGAAAATATCTCCTACTTAGTAATTTAAAATTCAACAATATACTTAAATTATTAACTTATATTCCTTTGAGTTCAATCTAATGAACCATGCAAGTCTGTTCTATTTGTGATAACACCAAGTATTTTTTTATGGCTAGATTTATGAGCTTTTCATAAGGTTTTATTGTGTGCTCAACCACCATATTTAATCGATGGAACATTCAATGCAATAGCAAGGTTAGAATAATGAAGAATTCATTTGTGTGTGTCAATGACCACGGACAACTACACATTATGCATTCTTTATTAGGCATCTTTGAAGCCATATTTAAGTAAAAACAATAGATCTTGTAAGATATTTATGTATTTCCATTTGTGATAGGGTTATCAATTTACAATGTTGGATTAATGTTTTTAATTCTATTTTGTGTCAAAGCCCTTGGCCAATCACCCTCGTAAAGGTATGATTCCCAAAACCCACAGTCTCCTAAGCTAATTAGGCAACCATCTATTCTAAGTATTGTCAATATGGGCCTTCTACTTGTCTTCAAAGAGCTAGACATCTTGAAAATGCATAAAAAGCAGCAACTTCTTCACCATTGCCAACATCTGGAGGAATCTTCAACAATGGCTACATTAGATTCTTTGATCTTTCCCTTGAGAGTATCATTTGCTCGAATTCTACAGTTCCAAGCTATGTGCCCCATTTTCTTGCAATAATAGCATTCTGAATTTCTGCCCCTCATTCAACCTTGTCAAATTTTCTATGATCGAGTATAATTCTACCTCAGTTTGAGGAGCATCTTCTGTATCCTTAGTTGTAGGGTTCATTGGAAAGTATCCCCTAATAAAATTCTATATTTGAGAAACTCTTGGAAATGTCAGGGGACGGGCAAGGGACACTTAGATGTCCCTTGACTTAGAGACAGTTAGCCGTCTCCAATGACACAGCAAGGGTAAAGTGATATTTTTTTACAAAAAACTTACAAAAAAAGGGACTGTTTGGCGTCATCTTTCTAACGTCTTCTCTGTAAAGCGGTATCCTTGAAACTGTGTTCATCCCAGTCAAACATGGTCTGCAACTATTAGGTACGTTGGAAAGTATCCCCTAGTAAAATGCTACATTTGAGAAACTCTTGGAAATGTCCGGGGATTGGCATCCTTTGACTGTCTCAGAGATGGTTAGCCGTCTCCAACGTCACAGCAAGGGAAAAGTGTTTTTTTTTTAACTAAAAACTCAAAAAAAAAATTGAAGGGCTGTTTGGAGTCATCTTTCTAATGTCTTCTCTGTTAAGTGGTATCCTTGAAACTGTGTTTATCCCAGTTACACAAGTTCTGCAGCTATTAACTTATTATATATCATGATAGTTTCAGTGGGGAGAATGGCCTTGCTATGACACCGACC
Source organism: Thuja plicata (assembly GCA_018584345.1). Lineage (NCBI taxonomy): Eukaryota > Viridiplantae > Streptophyta > Pinopsida > Cupressales > Cupressaceae > Thuja > Thuja plicata. Next base: position 5,726,468 of record MU227831.1, on the reverse strand, counting down.
TTTTTTGGGGTAAAGAACCAACAAAGTTTTGGCCATAACTGTGGATTCTCAGGAATCAAAGAAGAGAAATATTTGGAGCTGGTTGTAAGAGAGAAAAACTTTAATGCTGAAATTCCATAAATAGGTTATGCTTTTAGAATTGATCTGTGCTCTATTAATTTCAATTACCCTTGTCTAAACTTTTTGATGAACACTGCATGCTTCTCTATTTGATCCTCCAATAATTACACCTGATTTTATAATATTTTTGTATGGATTTTTACACGGGTGTTTATTTTTTTGCGAAAACTTCAGAGAAAATTAAGTCAGTGGGATCAAAAGAGAGATTGGCATGTTTCAGATAAATAATTGGGCAAAACAAGAGACCCAAAAGAGATGCAATAACTTTGTCGTGGTCAATCAACAATGCCATGAAATTTATGCACCATATATATTGCTCTCGCTTATTATATGAAATTAAAATATCAATTGAACTCCAATTTTGTGTTAAGTTTCTATGATGTATATGATAATTTCCTTATGAATGGTGTCATATGAATATTTGAAAATTTCTACATTTTTAAAATTTTCCTTTTTTTGTGTCTCCCAAAAATGGCTTCCTCCTATCCCTGTCTCCAAAATGTGTTCTGCCGTCCCTGCTCTACCCTTTCCCCAAATTGTGGGGTAACACGTTGATGAGCACTCAGTTATGTGGAGAGGGGGTGGGGCGTGAATCAGTACAACAGTAATTTTTTTAACCTTTTAAAACTTATTTAATCATTTCAAGATTTAATCAAAATTACCACATATTTCAAATCTAATAATGAGCAACACAATTTACGTGGAAACCCTTGTGGGAGAAAACCATGGCAAAAATATTGCTTATTTGTAGGCACCAACCCCTAAGCGATATTACTAAAATGCTCCTTGGATATGTAGTATGCTTTGACAATGATTTCCTTCTCGCCCACATTTGAATTAATGACAATTGGTCCAACACATGTCAACAATATGTTTGCACGTTTCTGAACATCGTTGAGGCTATCAAAAAGAGCAAGTTGGGTATCATTGTGTCAACATTATGTTTGCACGTTTCTTTGCATCGTTGAAACTTGAGGCTGATATCAAAAAGAGCAAGTGGGGTATCATTGTGAGACCTAGCACCGATTTCCTGAAGGTTTTGTCAAGGGCGGGGAAAGATTTAAAGACATTTCTGAGGTATTTGAGCACAATTCTGCGTACTGCTCATCATATTCCTCTCAGAAAAGAAAGAAAAAAATAATGTAAGTTATTCTTAGAATTCTTGGCAGATTTAGAGTGTTTTCTGTAACTCTTTCATACTCAGAAATATTCAAATATTTTTGTAAAATAGCAGAAAAATCGTATAACTTATTATGAGTCTACATCTGAGTTCGTTGAAGAGTTTTTTATTTGCAAATAAATTTCAGAAATTTTTCTGTTTTGAAGATATTATTGTTTTCTCTTTATCCCTATTTGGTGATATTACACAACTTTGGTTTGAATATGACTTAAGTTTGTTATAATTACTTGTAAGTTTATCTTTTCAATATAACTAGTGTAGGGTATAAGGTTTAGTTTAACATTATATCATTATTATATCAAATAATTCAAACATAGCATTTTGGGTTTAAGGATAAATTCTGACCAAATTGAGTTTTTCTGAGCGGTCATATTATCTACTTCGTAGTCTAGTTATGACTGATCAGAATTGCCCTATGTATTCTGCTTGAATTTTAACAGTTAGGTTATGAGTCTTTCAATGTAAGGAATTCCATTCTAAAATTATAGAACTTCTAATTGGTGATATGTAAAATGAGTCTAATCTTTATCTGTTACTGTTTTTTTCACATTGCTGCTTTTTGTGGGGGAAATTGGAATAAAATTGGTGCTAATTAGCTATAACAATCCTTTTGGACATATCATATAGCCTTAAAATAGTAAAAGCTGGAGCTGGAAAACAGCATACAGTTGTTGCGGCAGCGGATGGGAGTTCATTTTCATTTGGCTGGAATAAGCATGGGCAGTTAGGTACAGGATCTTCAAAAAATGGTGAGTTGCAAAATAATTTGGTTGCTTTTAATATCATCTTAATTATAGATTATCTTATTTTAAAAATTTGACATTTGATTTATACACCATTATTTTTCCTTCTCTTTTTTTTTGCTTGGTAATACATTATATTTTATTAATTATAATAAAAGAGTTTACATAAATATTTACATCAAGATTTACACCTTTGCCAACGCCCCATCCAAATACAAACTATGATATCCCCATTTTAAAGGCCATAACAACGCATCCATCTACCTAAGATCCCTTATAACATTTTTGTCATTACATGTATATGAGCTTTCAGTAGCAAAAAAGCCCAGTCAAAATGTCGCTTTCGAATTCGATTGGTCATATCTTTTAAAAGCTATCCACGCTACCTTAATTCAGTTATTTTTCCGAAAAGCACAAAATTGCAAAGGTGTTTTCACCTGTTCATTCCTTTCGACGCCCATCAGCCCTCCAAAAAACACACCTTCTGAAGCTGCAGAACCCTTGCAACCAGTAAGCAAAAAATAGCATCATGTCATCGCTCCTCTTCACAGCATCACATGGACACGTCGAACCCTGAATGATCTTTTCCGTCGTGGAACATTCACTGGCACCCTAGCCTGCAAACAACCCCTAAACTCCTCGTAATCCCTAATAGCATTCTTTAGCAGATTCCGTTCTCTTCTGATATTCTCCTTGTAGTGCTCTTTATTTAGCCTCTTTGGCCAACAGACAAAGGGAACGTAACCCAGTTCCCGTACGTCCTCAACATCTGCAAAGCACTCACTATAATCGAAACCATAACCAGGATAAGCCCACTCCAGCAGAGAGTCCAACCCCACAATTAGTTTTTCTTCAAACAGAGAGTCCATAACCCATCTAATTGTGCTTACCTCTTCTTCCAACTCCAAGCCCCATGCTAAAATTGGGCCCACTATATCCACATTGAGCTTCCATCTATGGGTAGCATTCTGAAACTGTTCCCCCAATGTTTTCTGGACTGCATCCACTATCCTTTTGGAAGGGCACTTCCACAGCAGCTCCAATCTGTGGTCCTCAACCGGCCCGAACAAAGCCTTCTGCTGCTTTTTCATCCAGAAAGTAAAAGTGGCTTCCATCTGCAATTGCCCTCCCAATGCTTCTCTCGACCAAATTGCCTTTAAACAGAGCCCAAAAAACCTCAATGAAAACTTCCTCCTAACACCATTCTTAAAAAGCTCACGGCTCGTGCAGGCTTACACAATCACCAACTTCACATTTTATCATCATTAATGCCTAATAGCGCTGTTGCCATTCTCTGTCTTTTCAAACAGATATTAATTAAAATTTTAAACTCTATCTTCTCCTATAATGATTACTTTACACTCTTACTCCAAACCAAAGTCCTCCTCTCTTTCCTTAGATAATTAATACTATCCCCGATCATCATTATAATGCGTGACCTTAAATTTCTATCTGATATGCATAAAACCATCCCCCATGACATCATTTTTGATATTTACTCCAGGCATAAACTCTTTTGATAATCTTCGATATTGAAAGGATTATTATCCCCAGTTATAAAGTTCTCTATTTTATAATCACCAACTGCCCATTTTGAAAGTACACCTGCTTTTAATATTGCCCTGCCTCCTTATATGCGTAATTTTAAAACTATTGAACATTCCCAACTCTCTATTAATGGCCCATATGAATTTCTGTAGATGCCAAGCATTTGTTGCTAATTTAGATATGGTCTGGGTAATTAACAACGAATCTCCTTCTAGATGGATCTTATGGATGCCCAAACTTCTCTGTAAGAACCCCCTGCTAAATGATGGAGAAAGATGATTTTTTCTACTTAAGGAATATCTTCAAACAAGTTGCATACAATCTGAAAAGTACCATAAACGGATTGCAGACCAAATATATAACATATGATAGGCCAAACACATCAAATTTGCATCATATAGGACATTGGGATTTTGTCAAACACTTGCCATACATGACTCAAAAAAATACAAAGTCTGAAGTATATACCGCTGGAAATGAATTCTGATTTTTATTTCAGATCCTTAGTGATTGACAAACAAAATTATTGATGCAAAACATGCAAGTTAGAATTATTTCAAATGCAAATGAAGAAACCTGGAATCTGATCGCAGTCTTTGGTGAACATCCAAAATTGGGACGCAAATCACTGAAACATGACTGCTGCTGCTTTATAGATGAATAGTGGCACTCTAAACCACAAACAAAAATCTCTAAACAACTGTAATCTGCACAAGATACTGTCCTCTATCCTTGCAAATAAATTTGAGATGAAACTCTGAATCTTCTTTACAAATCAATTGCCAAATTAAGCACATTCATAATCTCTGAATGAGATTATTGCTGGCACAATTTATTGGCAGAGATCAACCAATTCAAAGTGCAAAACACTTGAAGAATTCTCAATTCTTCCAGCCTTCAAATGCTGAAACCCTTGGCTTCAATATTCATCACAAATTCATAAAAACATCAAATGTACAATAGAATGATGAAAAATTAACTCATGTGAGTCTTTTATAACTTTTGTGGGAGAACTCACACTTTTCCAGCCAATGTGGGATAAATAGATATACTTTTCCTTTTAATAATTCATTTATTCCAATACTTTAATTAATACTTTGGCTTAGGCTTCAATTAATTAATTGAATAAATGGCCCCTTCCAATGATGACTCAACCCTCAACTTAAGTGAAATTATAAAGTTAAATTATAACTTTATAATAAGCCATTTAATGCTTAAATAATAATTTGGCCACTAAAATAATTATAACTCCCAAATTACTTATCCTTTAAATATGTCATCTGAAACATGAGACACCTAATATTTCCCCACGTGACCAAATGTACTTTCCAAAAATAGAAAGGGTCCTTCTCGATCAACCTCAAACTTACTATAGATAATACATATATGAAAATGAGCCCAAACAAGGTCCAATCTTAAGCCAAACGAAGACCAATCTGGAACATACGGAATTCTGGAGAAGATCAGAACCTCCATTAACCAAGGCTATGCCACAGAAGACCCTCTATCCACAATAATTAGCCTAAGAGGGACACAATAATAGGCTAATCCCTCAAATTCCAATGCTAATGAAAATGGGGACATTAGAGTCCGCCCTCCTTGAAATTGCTTGTCCCCAAGCAATCACGATTGGAAAGAAACTATACAACGACGAAGGTCCAAAAGAAAACTGTAAAATATCCCACACTACAACAACACTGCTGAAGCATCAGAATAACCACAACTGTAGAGAAATGAACAACAACCCATCTACTCAATCTCTAGGCACTGAAATTGTGCATTTGAAACAAATCATGTACATGAAGATCATAGGTGAAACTGCCTGTAACCCACACCATGTACACATTGCAATACACCCCGGTGAAGTCAAATTGGAATCCTGATGCACACAAAGGATTCCACTGCACTCTGAAAAGTGTACAACCACATATACCTAGATCCCAAATCCAAAATAGAGGCTTGCCAAGATGAACACTCGCAAACTTCTATTGTTCAACATTGATCCCAACTTCACCATACCAAAAGTGGTGAAGCAATCTAATGGGATCCATCCAACCTGCAATGCTAGCTCTGTCACCACTTGGATCCCAGTAGAGACGAAACTCACATCCATCCATAACAAGGAAGAATGGATATCCGATACCATCTGATAGACCAGAACTCCTTGAACACCCAACCAATTGCCCAGTGTATGAAGTCCATCTGTGCAACAAGGACAAGTACTCCCAAAAACAAATGTACCATAACCCATATATCCATCCTCTGCAAAACCATCCTGGATATGCTGAGCTTGCAAGTAGCCTCCTGTTAACTTGCGGTAACTAACCCCATCAATTGCAGATGGAGAAAACCCATCCCATAAAGGATGGTATAAACCTGGAGCCAACCCACACCGACGTGCAACTAAATTCTCAACTTGTGGGTCAAAAGAAAATGGATGAGCACTCCTCACTATGTAATTACTGTAAATTGCTCCAATCTCTGTCAGAGGCTTATCAATATCATTCTGAGAATCAAGAGATGGCTCCAATCTTTGACTCTGAATAATTGGTTGGGCAGGATCGTGGGTAACCCTCTCAACAAACCCAACCACAAAATCCCTGTGAGGAAGCATTGTAGTCAAAGTATCTACAATCTTTCCCAATAAAACCTGAATACCGCGAGAACCCCGGATGAGAGTACCCTCAGAGGCCCCAAAAGGCCCCTCCTGCAATTTCGGACCCTCAAGCAGGTACTCCATAAATGACTTTGTGCAGTAGAAATTATATGAAGAAGCATCAACCTGCTCCCCTGTTGTCCACAATTGATCCCTCTGAAATCATGGCACTACCAACTGCCTATCTCTATTAGCTGTATGAGATGAAGTAATAGATTTGCTTTTGACAGAAAGAAACAAATCACCATGAGAGCTTGTCTCCAAATCAGATGATACCCCGCCCATGTCTTGTGAATCAGAGGGAGTAGTGTCAGGAACTGGCACACAACTCTCTGATGAATCTACTACTGCTACCTCAAGCCTCTCAACAACCTGTTGTGTATCATTTGTCATTGTGCTAACTACTAGAGGACCTGATACCACAAGACTCTCTGCAATCCTACACTGATGCACTCACCTCCTCTGTATCTACTGCACTTGTACCAAGGATGTATGTAACTGTGTCCCCAACACATCCATCACTGTCATTTGTGGAAGCCGACTCACCACTAACCACCACTATATGCAGTTGAATTGGATCCGTGGCTGGCGTAGACTGTACTCGCTCCAACTCCACAGTCACCTTCCCCAACTGCATTTGTGATTCTTGAAGAGCCAATTGGGTGCTCTCTACCACCCCATAAGTTGCCTGAAGCTCATGGGTGAGCTCGACTACCTCCTCTTTCCCTAACAATGCCTTGTAACATGTGCTCCCCCACTCAAGCAGGTGTTCCTTGTCAGCTAACAACTGTACATAACTCTGTCTCAAAATTCCGACATTCTCTCGAAGCGAATGAATCTTTGCTAGGGAAAGATAGCTACCACCATGCTCATCTTACATAGGAGCACCTCAACCGTAAATAACCAACAATTGCCGGATAGCATCATAATGCTCAAGAGCTGAAGAAATATCTCTATCGGTCCCCCTCAATTGTTCGGACACAAGATGTCTCTGCATGCCCTGGCTCCCCTGTACACTCTATCTCATTAATCGCACTGTGGTAGGAAACTGTATCTATCAGACTCACCTCATGATCACTCTCATGTGCACTAACAACCTTGCACATGTCCACCAGCGAGGTACTACCACTGGGTACCTCTACAAATACCTCTCTGAAGAAGTGGAAGCCACTGTTGTATCAAACTCCTGGCACACCTCTGCTTCCTCATCCTCATCTGTGAGTCCCTGTAAAACAGGATCCTTAGACCCATCACTATCAGATCACAACTCTGAGTCAACACTCAATGTCTGGAATGATAAACCAGACTCGCTACAACACACATCATCCTCATACCAAACATCAGAGGTATCCACAACGTTATTATTAGCATCCTCTAATTGAGACCCCTCTGCTATCTCCTGCTGCATACATGACTTAATGTCATCATGGGAATCAACAACACCGGGGCATGAATCTACATCACCTGACTCCTCCGTAACACTCAAATCATGAGTGTCATCACTAGGTAGCTCCATGCTCATATCCTCTATACAGGAGAAGATTGCTATCTCCTGCACTGATCCAACACTAAGACTGCTGCTATAAAAATCAGAGCTGTCAGAGCTCATATCTTCCTCGCAGTCCTCAAAGACAACACCATCATCTAAAGAATCAGAATCCATAGTGGCATCAACAACATCTTCCGCACTCACACTATCAACAACATCATCAACAGGCTCACATAAGGGACTGGTATCCTAAAAATCAAACCCTGTAACACTAGTACTACTACCAACTGATGTAGAGCTGCCATCAATGGTAGTGAACATGTCATCAGCCTGTTCTGTGACACTAACTCTGATATCCTCAAGATGCTGAGACTCAGTACCACTGTACGCCAACAAATCAGTCACATCCTCGTGTCCCTGTAAAGAATCCAACATCATGTGTGCAAATAGGACTAGTGGCTGGCCCACTAAGTACAGGATCATCTCCACAATGATCTGTAGCTGCTGAAATTCATTATGAAGATTTCTAGATGCCTCACTTGTGAAGATCTCACGTCTCTCCTCTTGTCTTTTTCGTGAAGAGGACTTATTGAAAAAGGAAACCAAAATTTTTGTTGCCTTATCAACAGTTGCCGGATTCGAGAGTTCCGCATTTAGCCTTTCTTGAGTTTGTCTCAGTTTCTCCATTTCCTTCATCATGACATTTGTTTGCTTTCTAAGATTAGTCATACTGTTCAACTAGTTTCCATAATTTCCTGATTTCCTGTATTTGTCCATGATTGAAATAACAAGAGTGCTGATCACTCCAAACAACACGTGGGCTTAATGATTTCCACCCCAACAGGATGGCAGGAAACTGCTATGATACCACTTTAAGAACCCCCTACAGGTTTTAACTTTGAAAAAACACTGGAATGTTACAATTTTAGATGTTTGACATTTGGTCAAACACTTTGCAGGCAAGCTCTGATACCACTGTAAGAACCCCTTGCTAAATGATGGAGAAAGATGATTTTTTCTACTCAAGGAATATTGTCAAACAAATTGCATACAATCTGAAAAGTACCATAAACGGATTGCAGACCAAATATATAACATATGATAGGCCAAACACATCAAATTTGCTTCATATAGGACATTGACATTTTGTCAAACACTTGCCATACATGACTCAAAAAAATACAAAGTCCGAAGTATATAATGCTGCAAATGAATTCTGATTTTTATTTCAGACCCTTAGTGATTGACAAACAAAATTATTGATGCAAAACATGTAAGTTAGAATTAATTCAAATGCAAATGAAGAAGCCTGGAATCTGATCACAATCTTTGGTGAACACCAAAATTGGGACGCAACTCACTGAAACATGACTGTCGCTGCTTTATAGATGAATGGTGGCACTCTAAACCACAAGCAAAGATCTCTAAACAACTGTAATCTGCACAAGATACTGTCCTCCATCCTTGCAAATAAATCTGAGATGAAACTCTGAATCTTCTTCACAATTCAATCGCCAAATTAAGCACATAAATAATCTCTGAATGAGATTATTGCTGGCACAATTTATTGGCAGAGATCAACCAATTCAAAGTGCAAAACACTTGAAGAATTCTCAATTCTTCCAGCCTTCAAATGCTGAAACCCTTGGCTTCAATATTCATCACAAATTCATAAAAACATCAAATGCACAATAGAATGATGAAAATGGGGATATTACATTCTCACCAAACCTACAGCTATCAATGCTGCCTTAGCATCTATTTTTGCTTAGCTTTTACCCTCATGTTCGTTAAAGTCTTTTCTTTGAAAGCAGGTATTATATAGTTGCGAAAATTCATCATATTTATGTAACTTTAGTCACATTTTTTAATTATATATATGGGATATAGTTTGAGTTGTCATATTGGCTATCATAGATGCATCCATGGATTTGTTTATTGCCTACCTTGTATGCTTGTTATTTCAAAGCAATCAAGACTTTTCTGATTTTGTTTATTGTACCGTCTTTAGAGGTGGAGACTTCACCAGTCCGATGTCTTGTAACACAAGTCACTAATGCTGTTTGCGGAGCTGATTTCACTCTCTGGCTTTCTACTGTTCCTGGGTCTACCATCTTGTAAGAGTTCTGGGATTTCTGATTTACTTGTGTTCAGATTCCTTATACCTCTTTGAATGTCAAGGGACTGGAGTATTGTAGCAGTTGTTAAATGGTTTTGTATGTTTATAGGTTATGTAGTCTTGTCAAATGTTGGTTGAGTCAACTTTTATTGTTTTCCATGACGCTGTTTGTTCTCGCTAATAGAATATGCAATTTTATAAATTGCAGGACTGCAGGTCTTCCACAGTATGGTCAGCTCGGTCATGGAACTGACAATGAGGTATATTGTGCATTTTGTCCATAATACTGGCAGCTAAGAATATTAATAAAAGCACAAATATATTTTAAGCCTTGAAATTTGTTCAGTATAACGCAAAGGAGTCTACAGTGAGACTAGCCTATGAAGCACAGCCTCGTCCCCGTGCTATTGCTAGCCTGTCAGCAAAAACCATCACTAAAGTCGCCTGTGGTAGCAATCACACAGGTAATCTATTTAAAATTATAAAAGTATTATTCTTTTATATCATGTTGGAATTATCTTGTAGCGTATCATCTTCATATGTTGAAAATAATTTTTTTCATTAAACCAATAACATATTTTGTCCTGCTTGAAAACAATATCTTGGGTAACACATAAATGACCTAGTGTTGTATGCTTGCAGTTGCAGTGGATTCAGATGGGTTTGTTTACACGTATGTATCTCTCCTTTTTCTTATCCTTCTCTAAGCAAGTAAATCTTCATTTTTTTTAGCAAAATTAAATATGATTATATGTTTTGGAATTTTATTTTGAACTGATTCATAACTATAAATAGTGAGTGGAAATGTATCATTTTTATCTTCTCTAGTTTATCCTTTTGAAATTGGCACAGTATAATATAGAGATATAGCAAGTTTTGTATAGTTTAGATGACATGGAGCCAACATTAACAATAAGTCCCATTAGGGCTGTGTATAATTTATTATGCTTAGTTAACAAAATTTAGAATGTTCATCTAATGAATGTATGATTTACTTATCCTTAGAACACGGGGAAAGGGTATGTTATATTCTGAACACAAAGTACGATAAATTTGATATTTTTCTCTATGTTGCGACCATTCTTAGCAAGTTGTAGTTATCGTACAATACTAACAATAAGTCCCATTAGGGTTGTGTATAATTTATTGTGCTTAGTTAACAAATTTTAGAAATGTTCATCTGATGGTTGGATGATTTACTTATCATTAGAACAAGGGGAAAGGGTATGTTATATTCTGAACACAAAGTAAGATAAATTTGATATTTTTCTCTATGTTGTGACCATTCTTTAACAAGTTGTAGTTAGCGTACAATACCTAATGTTATGTTTGATAATATTTGTTATCGGACAATGTATTAATTGTTCGTATTAAGTTGTTTTCACTCTCGAGTAGTTGCAAGCATCGGTTGTTTGATAGTTGTGTTCCTCTTGGCAATTGTCAGATCCTTTTAATACGTTGTGTATGTTGTGAATTGTCACAGAAGGCAGTATGGTTTAGTTGGATGAACTCTAATTTCTGGTTTTCTTTGTAATAATTTCTTGAGTTACCCTTGTATTTGTTATGCACTATTATCTTTACTATTGCTTAATGTATTTAATTTATCAAATATGGTAGAAAACATTTGGCATTGTCGCCTTTAAAGAAATTGGATCACGATTGCGTGATTCATACCCATAGATCCCAATAAAGGTGAGAAGAGGCCACAGGATTGTCAAGACCAAGCAATCTTTAATGTAGAACAAAGAGAACAAAGAAGAAGATAATGAGACACATTTGAGGAAAATCTAGTCGGATAATTCCCAAGTTGGAGCCCTTCCTAAGAATGAAGTAAAAGTCGAAGCGTTAGCCGAAGTTGTAGTTTGGAGGAAAGGAAACCATTTAGAGAGGACACAAATTGCATGAGGAGTGAGGAGGAGATTGCGAGACACTTACCACTCTCAAACGAAACATATGTTGACCTTGCTGACCAAGTAGACAACCTGTCCATACAACCAATGTTGGATGAGGAATATGGAGGAAATCATAAACTGATAGACATATTTCACGAGATTAAGAATCTATTTATCTCAGCAGAACCCATAATTGTAGGATACAAATCAAAGACCCTTGGTTAGAGGGAGTGCAAGAACGCGTCAGTGCTTGAAAGTACTCAAAGTGTTGGGGACGTTGGAGGTGGATGTGTAGAGGACGTGTGGTCGAGAGTGTAGGGAAAGCACCAAAATGTAGCGGTTGGAATAGTCCACTTAAATCCGACACACAAGGGAGCAAGAAGGCGAGAAAGATGGTGACTCCTCTGGCATGTCCAAATGTGGTTTGACAGAAATTGCCAATGTTCACGAGGAAGAGGTCAAAAATCCTTTGAAGCACTGCAAGACATGCTAGACTGTCCAGATAGCAAGCAATCAGGAGGATACTAATTATTGGTTGAGAGTGTTTCAAGCAACACTACGAGGTATAGCCTAAGTCACAGGGTTAGCCGAACTTCATAGATGAAGTTCGAAGTTCGGCAAACCCTTATAAAATCTTAAAAAAAGTTCAAATTTGCCTTAAAGTTTGCATGAAACTAGGCTAGGGCAGTTTTATTAAAATATATTACATAGACGAGCACAACAAATGGAACCACACTTTGTTGTCTTTTGCATTGGAAAATTGAAGTTTTTGACTTTATTATTGAGCATAACAGGAATGTAGGTAGGGCTACAGTCGTTTGAGTGTTAAATGAATCACCATCGCGCATGTAGAAGGGGTTGCATTATGTGTTGAGCAATCATCGCTCAACATACCGCAATTTGCATTGAATAACCATCGCAGGACACCTATGTCTGGCGTGACTCGTCTCAACTTTGCCATCATACGTTAGATCATCGATTCATTGCCAGGCTGAGTAGGACGAAAGGGCGGATCAAGCAAGACATTCAATCATCGAAAGCGTTGATGGATGTGTGTTTACACGCATGCTCAAGCGCCAAAGAGGGGGATTTATTATATTGATGTTATAATGCTTTTAAATTTGTTATAATGTATTGAGATTTAATAATATTATTTTGTTTTTAATAATTTAATTTAATAAATTTTAAATATTAATATTTTTTGATTTTATTGCAATAAATAATAATATTATTTTATTTTTAATAGTTTTAACTTAATAAGTATAGAGTATTTATATTAATTTTAAATTTTAATATAATATTATTCTATTTCAATAAATAATAAATTTGATTATTATATTTCATAATATAATTTAAATTCAAATTTCTTTTGCATTGTTAGACTATTTTGACAATTTAATGGATTTATTATTTATATTTTAATTCAAATTTATATAAGATGAATTTAATGTCGATTTTTTTTCCAAATTTTTAACTCTTGTCGAACTTCATCCAAATTTTATTGTTGCCGAACTCGAACTCGAACCTTATGACTTAGGGTATAGCCATTGACTAGTTCACAGAACTGGATGCTTCATTCACAACCCCTTGGGACGTGTTGAAGAAGGCGTTTGAGACCTAGTTTAAACCGCCATAGTGACATTGAGATTGTTGCTGAAATTTACAACACCAAAGAAGGGAAACATGGGAATGTTCAAGATTACAATCGTAGGCTTAAGGAATTTTTGGTAAAATTGGAGAACCAATTGGTAGATGGATTGAAGAAGTGTTGATTCATCGAAGGATTGATCCCTTTGCTAAGAAAGAATATGAATGTGGTACTTCCATCATAAAACACCAATGCTTATAATCAGACAATGGATATTGAGAGTGAAAACAAAACATACTCCCAAGGGAAGATGAAGATAGGATGACAGTAGCATCAAAGATAGCAACGGTGATGAATTGTCAACAATCCAAGCCCTACGCCAAGATATTGTGAGAATGTCGAAAGAATTGAAGGTAGACAAAGGAACCAATTTAGAAACTAATGAACTATGGTGTACTGAGTGCAAAATTAAGGGACACATGAAAGGTGATTGTCCTAAAAAGATGTTTTGTGAGATCTGCTAGGTGACGGGTCATTCAATAAGTAGTGCCCATATAATTTGAAGAATAGAAGTGCACAAGTACTCTTCACACAGGGAGAGTCCACTCCATCAAAGCCACATAATGAAGCGACAAGCATGTATGGAAATCATCGAGGAGGGCAAAATCAAATAGAGTACAACTCGAAAGGATGTCCTATGATACATTTTTGACAATGTAGCGAATGGGGACAGTTTGTAAAAGACTGTCAATATAAGAAAGACAACATACAATTATTGTGCAAATGGTGTGGACTAGATGACCATGAAGACACTAACTAACCAAAGCAAAAGAGTTTTAATATATTGGACATGGAGAAACAAGATGAGGCATTTTTGGCAATCACGAGAGCATAGATGAAGGAGGTAGTGCACCTGAACTCTTGTATGGGGAAGGAATGACTCTGTGTTGCTAGAGCATAAGTAGAACAAATGATGGCCAAGGAATGAATAACCTTCAATGAAACTGCAAGTATGTCATTGTGATCAAAGTGAGAAGAACATAATTTGGCAGGTGTTTCAAGCAACGATATCTGTAAAGTAACAAACCTTCTACAACTTATGTAAAAGGCTGATTTTGCAAACTTTCATTTTTCTCTAGTAGTTGCTCACTTTCATCTCGATGATGGATCACAGAGTGTGATTTGAAACATTGATGCAAAAATTTACACAATTGAATCCAGAAACATTTCATGCAATCATTCATGGATTGTGAAAATCTAATCAGTTTAATTGACACCCTTCATGGGATGGAATTGTGCTACAAATGCAAGCGATTGAACAAATGCGAATCAAACTGACGAAGAAGTTTGTAGACTTGGCCTTTTTCCAATCAAAGTCTGCAAACTTTCATTTTTCTTCTGCATTTGCTCACTTTCATCCTTGTGATGTGTTAATATTTGTAGCTTCAGTCGTATGATCATTAGAATACATATAATGTATGTTGATTAATAATAATATATTATATATGTTATATTATTATTAATCATATGAAATTTAATATTCAATATTAAATATTATATTATTCCTAATTAATATTGATTAATGAAACATTATAAGATTGATTAAATTATAATTAATGGGAAGAGGCATGTTCTTTCTTATAAATAATAATGAATAGACATGTCCCATGAAGGGACATCATGGGACATGTCTCTCCTACATCATGGGACATGTCTCTCCTAGCCTCATTCCCAATATAAATGAGAGAGAGATTGTTGCATTTGGAAAACACATACAACATAGAGTGCTATTAAATTTGCAGCTATCCTAAAACTTAACATGGTATCAGAACCAGGTTGCAAATAATTTTGGATATGTTGGTGAAAATCAAATTTTGAAGAATCTCACCGGAGCGATTGGAAAGAAAGTGTGGGGTTCAAAAGTTATGACGGAATGTGTACGGGTCTATGTGAAATTCCTGAAAGCGACTTTCATTAAAGAGATAATTAATTTGTTATGATCATGGTCAAGCATTAACAAAGAAGCATGCATTCAAGGAAGGGTGTCTCTTTCTATAAAGAAATATCAATTATAGAGTGTCACCTCTCTTGAAGAAATGCATTCAAGGAACGGTGTCGCTTTCTATAAAGAAATATCAATTATAGAGTGTCACCTCTCTTGAAGAAATCAAGTCATTTCATAAGAAGACATGAGAATTGTTCAACGATATAAGAGTGGGAATTGTACATTGTGGGGGGAGAATAATAACTAGTTTTACATTTTCAATTGAACCATTCTTAGTGGGGAGATAATTCAAAGGGGAGAGGTCTCTCAAATAATCTGAGAAGGTGCTTTATGATTTGATGTATATGGACCTTCATTGAAGCAACTTGTGTCAAAGATGTTGATGTGCAGATAAGTATTTATTATCCTTGAATATTACATTTATCTACTCTTTGTAGTATCTCTCTTATTTGTATTTCTATACGTACTATAAAAGGTATTTGCCTTGATCTTTTCTGAGGATGCTCTTGCAGGAAAAGGAGAATTGACGTCAGATTCAAATGGAGTCTGATGCTCCATTAGAAGCATCATTGATGAGGAGATCAGATGATTGATATTCAGAGGGAGTTCGAAAGTCCATATGTGTGACTATGATTTTATTGGGTTTGCCTCCTGTGTACATCATAAGGAAGTGACGACTTCCAACTGATTATCACTTGTATTTGCAAAATTTATTGGAAGGTGATGACCTTACAATAACTTAAATCATGATATACATTATTTATAATGTTGAAACATATCATGATGAATTAAAGCAACAACTAAGTGTTAGATGTCATTAAATTGACGGTCTATGAGTTGTTTGTATAGATACATCTTGTAAAGCAACAACTAAGTGTTAGATGTCATTAAATCAACGATCTATAAGTTGTTTGCATAGATATATCTTGTAAATCAACAACTAAGTGTTAGATGTCATCGACGGTCTATGAGTTGTTTGTATAGATATATGATAGGTATTTGGTGAATATCATGTGTTGATGTTCTGCAGGCCAATACCTTATTGAGTACTTGGTGAATATCATATGTTGATGTTCTGATAGGCCAATACTTTGAGTATTTGGTGAATGTCATGTGTTGACATTCTGATAGGCCAATACTCAAGATATCAAGTGATGGAAATCTTCTATTGTGATAGACATCTTATGACGGCTGAAACAGATCATAATAGATAGAACTTGTTGATAGAATCGCTGATTGAGGCAATCTACATTAAAGCTTGAGGAGCTTGTGGATAGAATCGCTGATGGAGGTAATCCACCTGAGAGCTTGTGGATAAAATCGCCGATGGAGGCAATCCACCTAAGAGCTTGTGGATAGAATCATCGATGGATGCAATCCATATCTTGAGATTATGTTTCTATTGATTACATCATGAGGATGATGCTTTTATTGCTTACATCATATGATTGATGTTGTCAAGTGTCATATAAGTGTTGACATTGGATTGATTTATCCTCCCTAGCTAAGAGGGAGTG
>MU227831.1:5683995-5709561 GCA_018584345.1 Thuja plicata | reverse complement strand
TCAAGTGTCATATAAGTGTTGACATTGGATTGATTTATCCTCCCTAGCTAAGAGGGAGTGTTGATGTTTTGTATAGCTATGGTGAGGGTCATAAGTGTTGACACAGGAGACCACTACACATTCTGTTCGATCATCCTCCCTAGCTAAGAGGGAGTGTTAATGTTTGTAGCTTCAGTCGTATGATCATTAGAATACATATAATATATGTTGATTAATAATATATTATATATGTTATATTATTATTAATCATATGAAATTTAATATTCAATATTAAATTATTATATTATTCTTAATTAATTAATAATATTGATTGATGAAACATTATAAGATTGATTAAATTATAATTAATGGGAAGAGGCATGTCCTTTCTTATAAATAATGAATAGACATGTCCCATGAAGGGACATGTCTCTCCTAGCCTCATTCCCAATATAAATGAGAGAGAGATTGTTGCATTTGGAAAACACATACAACATAGAGTGCTATTATGATGGATCACAGAGTGTGATATGAAATGTCGATGCAAAAATTTACACAGCTGAATCCAAAAACATTTCATGCAATCATTCATGGAATGTGGAAATCTAATCAGTTTAATTGAAACCCTTCATCGGAGGGAATTGTGCTACAAATGCAAGCAATTTGAACTGCAACGGATAGAACTGACAAAGAAGTTTGCAGACTTCGTCTTTTTCCAATCGAAGTTTGCAAACTTTCATTTTTCTCCTATAGTTGCTCACTTTCATCTTGATGATGGATCATAGAGTGTGATCTTAAATGTTGATGCAAAAACTTACACAGTTGAATCTAGGATCATTTCATGCAAACATTGTATCCCTCGTTCTCAACAACAAATACATAATATCTCACTCTTGACGGAAAGAACATTTTACGACGCAACAACTTACTACTGTATGGCCTAGTTTGGTTTATCTTGTACAACTTTGTCATAACTTTTTGGTACGACAACAAGAGTTCGGTGGTGCACCGACCCTTGGAGCTCACCATCTTGTATGACACTCTCAGTTCACTAGCTACGTATGGACATTGATACTGATTGGGGTGTAGATTCTTCAAGTTTTTTGTTACATATGGACTGCTTCATTTTCTTCCATATGACATTATTGTTGGTGCTATTTTTATTTCATATTGCATGACAACCTCATTCTGGAGTGCAATTTCACTCTGTACAACCTCCCCTAGTAGATCTCCTACGACTTTGTCAAATCTGTGTGGTACAATGATTCTCCCTCATACAGCCTGCCCATGTTCGCATTGTACGATATTCTCTTGGTGACACAATATGACACTCTACAACTCGCACTGTACAGACTCTAGTTCATTTCATTCATTGTACAAAATCACTTCTCGTATGAAATCACTCATTCACCGCACAACAGCAGCAAATTGACACCGTATGACAGCCATGTGACATTGAATGACAACTCCAACATTTCTTTTTTGAAGGTCGAACTTTCATCAGCAAACTTGTATGGTAGCTTCATTGTGACATTATATGGTCTTATCAATTCTCTCCCGTACAGCAGTGGAGAAAATTCATCGTACGGCTTCACCCGTGCCAAGTCATATGACCTGCTCTTCTATTGCCCGTACGATAACTTCATCTATTCAGTATTATGTGACATCTTTATTTCATAGTACAGCGAATAAGATTGTTCATGAAATACTGTCTTGCATACATTGGCTAAACACTCCAAAATCTTTGTAGCTGTTAAGTATCTATTACATTACGATGATGTGAGTTTTTGGTGATTTTGTACCCAATTTGTATTCATATTAATCAAGCCTGATAGATAACACTTTTGTACTTATTGGATACATTTTGTCATTGGATTTTTTCAAAAGTTGTGTTTTTAAAGATATTAAAGCAATTATTTAAGTTGCTGAGATTTTTGATGAGCTAGAAGTTTTGGGTCTGTGAATTTTTGCCAAGTAAGAGTCTGTCAACTGTGGCCATGATTATTTTTACAATATCTGTCATGTATTCTTACATATCTTCCAACAATACGAGGACATGATCTCTCCCTAAGATTTACATGCATTACTCTCATCTCATTTTTTTGTTCATATTAACATATACAAGTTACAATACACATCAAAGGTTTGGCAAAATATAGTTTAGTGGGTGTGAGTCAGGTAGTATTGGGAATAGTGATTTATTAGGAAGTTGCCAGTGATGCTGATTAATGCTAGTGTTGATTCACTCTGCTAGTTTTAACCCACCTTTTATTCCTTTGAAGCACTACTAATGGCAGATTGGTATATGGATTTATCAAAATACCCTAAACAATTGAGCTGGAAAAATGATATTTAATAATTTTGAACTGCAGAAAACCATGAATGGTAAAAGAATGTTCTTTTATGTTTCAAAAGGAATAAATAATATCTGTGTAATAACGCCAAAATGTTTAAGTCTCAATAGATTTATTGTTCACAGTTGTTAACTACTGCCTCTAGGACCTTTGAAAGATAGAATCCCTGCTTTAGTGCCTATTCTTCTATTGTGCTGTTTGAATATGTTTGTTATAGAAGCAAGATAGCCTAACCAGGCAGTGCATCTTAATTAACAAAGGTAGGTTTAGTTTCTATTCAATGTTCATAATAACTGTTTAAGTTCGTTATTTAAATAGCACTTTTAGTGAATTTCAAATTTATTAGGTGTATCTTTTGGTTTCTGTTTGACTGTGCGATTTACCTTTATTCTTTGTACTATGGGATTAATTAGCTTGTATATTTTTTGTTGTTGTGTATGCCAGTTGGGGTTTTGGAGGCTATGGGAGGTAAGAAAAGCTTACAGTAATAAGCTTTACTTCATTATTTACATGCATGCAGATGTTAAAAGGCACCAAAAAAATATTATTTTATATCTTTAAAAATATATGCGAATTTTGATATAACGGGACAATGTATTATTTTTTTAATCCTTGCTGTTGTAAATTTGAGATTCCTCCTCCATGTTTGGTGATGATGCACAGATTAGGCCATAAGGAACAGAAGGATGAGTGGACTCCACGTATGGTGGAAATGTTTCAAAGGAGTAATGTTTTGCCTCCTAATGCTGTGGTGGCAGCTGGTTCTGCTCATTCTGCATGCACTGCTGGTATTTGCCGATCTGTTTTTATCTGTTATTCATCTCTAATATTGAATAATTGTTAGAGAAGCCCTACAACATGTGGTATTTATGCGTTTATGTAAAAAAGTAGTTTTAAGTTACTTATCACAAGGACTTCAATAATCACTGAAACTGACAAAGGTTATACAAAAGTATAGTCTTTTTCTATTTCCAATTTGGTAAGCAAGTGGTAATAGTTATAGTCTGGGGCTGTCATGTCTTTGGATCCTTGATTCACAAAAGTCTATGTCAGTGTATTTTCTTCCTTGTTTTTAGCTACACAGGAAATGCTATCTTATGATACATATCTGCATTGAAATGCTTTGTACTCTTCTTGATGCATGTGATTTTCGTTGCAGGTTTTCTTAATTCTAAGAAGTTTCTTTGAGATACATCCTTTAGGATATGATTGATTTTTTTTGGTTCGCATTTAACATCCATAATGTTTAATACTTTGTTAACAGATAAACCCATTTGCCACTGCAAATTCTATAACGTATTTATTGTCTTTGAATATTAAAGCCAGGATGAGACAAACACTGTCATTGTTAGGTAAAATTGAGGCATAATGCCGGGATCAGGCAAAGTTCTGTGTGATACGTTTTCTCCTGAATATACATAATAGTTTATTCAGAAATGTAGAAAAGATAGATGCACTTTAAATGTAGTTACTTTTATCTACCGACTTTACTTGTACTTTTCTTGCTTGTCACTTTTTTAATGAAAGAACTGACAATTAGATGGGCCTAATATTTCTGCTGTACGTCTTATTGAACTTTGTTTATACAGCACTAGTCATAGATTGCTTTCATAAGGATAAAGCAGGGGATGTGATTGTTGCCTGATTGGGTTTAAGCAATGTTGCTTTGAGGCTTGCAGAGGCCATTTATATGTTTAGTCAGTAATTTGGCCAGAAATATTTTTTTTGTTCAAATTGATATACTAATGCATGCATGAAAGGATATACATTTTTATAGCCTATTTATTCACCGTGTGGCTATTGGCTAAAGAATATCAGTAATCAGGTTAAAGTTTGGGAGGATAGTGTGCATAACAGAAATATTAAATGTATAAGTTGATTTTTCATGATAGAGATACATGTGTGTATGCATGGACATTGCATTAACATGTACAGGCTTCACTATCTACATATGCACATGTAGACATATGCAATGTCTATTACAAGCCTATTACATATTGCCAGAGACTTGCCAAGCTGTATACAACAATTGAGAGAGCATTTGAAAAATTAGGAGCTTTTTTGCCAGGGTGTGGGGATGCAAGTTAATTGTTCAAATTGATATACTAATACATGCATGAAAGGATATACATTTTTATAGCCTTTTTATTCACCGTGTGGCTATTGGCTACAGAATTATATATCAGTAATCAGGTTAAAGTTTGGGAGGATAGTGTGCATAACAAAAATATTAAATGTATAAGTTGATTTTTCATGATAGAGATACATTTGTGTATGCATGCACATTGCATTAACATGTACAGGCTTCACTATGTACATATGCACATGTAGACATATGCAATGTCTATTACAAGCCTATTACATATGGCCAGAGACTTGCCAAGCTGTATACAACAATTGAGATAGCATTTGAAAAATTTGGAGCTTTTTTGCCAGGGTGTGGGGACGCAAGTTAATGCCTCAAGACTAAAATCACGATCTTTTCTTTGAAAAAGAAAAAACAGCATCATACTTTTATTTTTGAGGGCAGCTCTTTAGAGATTGTGGAAGAGTACAATACCTGGGAATTGATTTCAACTATAGGCTAAGTTGGGAGACATGCAGATCAAAAAGAATACAAGGGGGTTGGAAAGCCTCTTACCTCCTTCAGAATAGATGCAGGAAAGTTGAGCTATGGGATTGGAAGACCAAGAAGACTCTCTTTGGTCTCTTGGCGGTTCCGATTATTCTCTATGGGTGTGAGGTTTGGGGGAGTAACATGTTAAATCACAAATGGCGGCGGATAGAAAGAATCCAAAAACATCTTATCACTAGTAACCTCAAGGTCAAGTCGATGGTCCCATATGAGATCCTCTTGGCAGAGGCTGGTATGTTTCCAATTGAAGCCCCAACAATTATTTGCTTGCTATCATTGGCCTAGGATGGTGGTGGAAGAGGAGTTAAAATAGAGGAAAAAGACGTGGAAGAAACAAAATAGCAAGTGGTTAAACAAATGGAACATAAACCTCCATGAGTGCCCAAACACTAATATAGAGAAAAAAAAGTGGGTGTTAGAGAAATTCAAAATTGCCATGTGTACAAAACATAAAGATAGGAAAAAAGCTTACTATGTCAAAGAATTTAACCCCAAGTCCAATAAATACATTGTCCTGTTATATCAAAATTCGCATATATTTTTAAAGATATAAAATAATATTTTTTGGTGCCTTTTAACATCTGCATGCATGTAAATAATGAAGTAAAGCTTATCACTGTAAGCTTTTCTTACCTCCCATAATCTCTAACACCCCAACTGGCATATCATTCCAAACCTCTTCAAGATATCTATGGTGTATTTCCCTTGACTAAGAATAATCTCATTGGGTCTTTGCCACACAGTCCTAGAAAATAATGCATAAGACCAAGGTCCTTCATCTCAAACTCAGAGGCTGAATCTTTCTTGCATTTGACAATGAGACTGTCTTCTCCAGTAAGAAATAAATCATCAACATAAAGAACCAATATTAAGGCCTTACCATTAACTATCTTGAAGTAAAGATTTGAGTCAACATCATTCTTGGAGAATCCCAAGCTCATTAAGTATTGATCAATCCTTTCATACCATGCACTAGGTCGCTTGCTTAAGGCCAACAGTGCCTTCTTCAATCCGCCTACATGAGAATCCTTCCCATGAATCACAAAACCATCTTGACTGTTCAATGAACACTTCTTCAATTACACCATTAAGAAATGCAGTCTTTACATTCATTTGATGTAGCTTCCAGCCTTTAGCTAATGCAATAGCAATAATAGTCCTGGTATATGTATAACGAGCTATAGGAGCAAATGTCTCCTCATAATATATTCCCTCCTTTTGAGAGAAACCTCTTGCCACAAATCTTGCTTTGTACTTCTCAATACTTCCATCAACTACATGCTTGATCTTCAAAAGCCACTTGGAAGACAACTGATTTTTCTTTAGGCCTTGGTACAACATCCCAAACATCATTCTTGATGATAGATTGATATTCTTCTAACATAGCAATTCTCCAAACTTGTTAATTGGATGCTTCCCGCAAAGCTAGAAGGTTCAGACTCAATGATATGACTCATTAATGCCACATATTCTGAAAATTGCTGCGGTCTCTTTCTTACTCTAAAAGTGCCACGAGGAGCTGCATAATTTTCTGCCTCTTGCATAATTTTTCTAGCCCATAGAGGTCTCTTTCTACTTGTAGAAATGTTACTTGGTCCATCAGTTGGTTCTATGGGATCAACTGAATCAAAAGTCTCTTTTGGTTCAGTAGACTCCCTTTGAATCTTAGGAGAATGATCAGGATAAATGTCCATATCCCGAGGTATCTCTTGTTCTTCGCTGTCTATCTCCATGGAAGACCCTTTTGAACTTTTGGAGGCAACTTCCTCTTCAAAATATACCTCCCTGTTGATCTCAATTTGTTTCTGCCCTGGAATGTAGATCCCGTAGGCCTTTGAAGACTCACTGTAACTCACAAATATTCCTTTTTTGCCTGATGGTTCTAGTTTAGATCTTTTATCTTTAGGCACATGAATATAAACATGACTACCAAAAATTCTCAAGTGACTAACTTCGGGTTTGACACTCGTGAAGGCCTCTTCAGGAGTCATATTTTCTAATATTTTATTAGGGCTTCGGTTCAGAATATAGACAACAGTTATGGAGGCTTCTGCCCAAAGAAAAGTTGGTAAATTTTGATCATGAATCATGGCTTTGGCTGCCTCAACTATGGATCTGTTTTTCCTTTCAGCAACTCCATTTTGTTGAGGGTTGTAAGGGACACAGGACTCCCTCTCGATCCTTGCCTCAATGCAAAAATTTAGAAGACCTCCAGAAGTGTATTCTCCTCCATTATCGGATCTCAAAACCTTGATCCTTTTTTTGGACATGTTTTCAACCCGAGCTTGGAATTCTTTGAATCTGTTAGGTACTTCTTCAGACTTCTTAGATTTCAAGAAATAAATCCAAGTCTTTCAAGAATAGTCATCAATAAAAAGCACATAATACCAAAATCCACTCAAAGGTGCCACAACATTGGTCCACATAAATCAAAATGAATCAAATCTAAAATTCCTTTTGATCTACTTTCACTACATAGAAAAGAGCCTTTAACATTCTTACCCAGTGCACATCCTTTGCAAATGCCATCATGCTCCTGACTGAGCTTTGGTAAACCAATAACCATCTTCTCCATGGATGGAAGAGCTTTGAAGTGTAAGTGAGCAACTCTCGTATGCCATAGCTCACTTGAATTGATGGAGTCATGCACTAATGCTTGAATTGGACGGAGAGAGAGTGTTTATAGACTCTCTTGACAAACACCAATCACACAGGGCAAATTTGATGCTAGAGTTCTTTGTCCAAGCAAGAACTTTCCTTCAAAAAATGCAACTTGATACCCTTTGTCCTCCAATGCTGTAATTGAAACCAGATTTCTTTTGATTCCTTGACAAACAAGATCTCACTCAAATGAAGAGGGATGCCAGAATCTAGATGAAGAGAAGTGGCCCTAACACCTTTTACTAAATAGCTTGCATCATCTCCAATTATCACTTGTAAATTGGTTTCTCTTTCTACCAAATCAGAAAGATACTCTCGATATCCTGTAATGTGACGAGAAGCACCACTCTCAATCAACCAATGTTGTTGTCGGTTGGAACATTGCTTGAAATAGTTGAGATGAAGAGAAATCCTCCTGAGTTGTCACTGGATTCCTTTTTAGGTGACACCTCATCAACATTTGTAGCAGCAACATGATGTTTAGATCTTTTTACACAATCTCAAGCATAGTGACCATAACTTGTCACGTCTTAAACACTGAATGTGAGAGAGTTCCTTCTTCTTTGGTTCAACGGCTGAATCAAAATTTCTATCTCTATCGTCTTGAAATTGCCTTTTCTACCTTCACTTCCTTTCCTTTTGAATGTTTGAGTAGCAAGGACATGATTTTCTTCATTATGAGAGCTTCGTCCATTTCCTCTTGCTGCCAATCTTTCAACTCGATAATTTTCATGAAGGAGGTGAACCAGACTTCATAGAGAAAAAATAAAAAATAGAGGGGTTGAAGTAATCTGCCGATAAAAGAGAAATCAAGGTTCATTAAATCATCAATTACTGTTTGCATTTTTGCATGCTTTTTGGAGACTGAGCTTTGTGTTCATCTTTCTATGATCTATCCAATGATGAAAATCTTTGGCATTTTGGAGGTTTTGGATTATGAAAACCTTCTTGATGAGGATGATGACCCACTTGTCCATGGGATCTGATTCCATCTGTAGGTGACATTTGTGCCAAAGAATTGAAGTCATTTCAGCTTGTTATGGTGTCTTTACAATGAATTATTGAAGATTTCAGCTCATGGAGGATTGGGTCGAATTATAGTTGCAAGCAAATCATTGTTATTTCTGATTTCCAAAATTTGTGATAATTTATAACTATTGCTTAGTGGCACATTGAGGAGGGTTTCTAGGAGTCGTTGGTATGTTTTACTGATGTTTACTAAGATGGTTGCCATTTTGTGATCTTTGGAGTGCTGAATTCGAGAAAAATGAGTTTTTTTTGCTGTTATTCACAAATATTAGAGTTTACCCAAGGTCTTGTCGCTGTACCTGCCGCCATACCGTCAGCATTTCCATCTCTTTCAGTCAAAGGGTCAGCCTTTCCATAGAATCTGCACAATTCAATATTTATGAGTGATTTTCAATTTGTTTATTTTGCAGAAATTTTGTGGAATTTCATTATATCAGCAATTGTATCATGTTTCCAGCTGTCATAAGCATAAGAATCAGATTTGGGGTCTCATATTTTATTTGTAATTGATATTTCTAAGTGGACTATTGTCGTTTCCAATTTAGATCTAAGTGTAATTATTGTCTTCGGTTCTATCTTGTCATTCATTCACAAATCAACAAGTATACTGGATATCATTGCTATTTTAAGGTTTTGTATTGTTGTCCATTCATAAATTAGCAAGAAATATGTGATATCAATTATTGTTCTATGGTTTCATGCTTGCTGTTCATTCACAAATAAGCAAGCATACTTGATATCAATTGCTGGTCTAGAGTTCATACTTGCTGTTCATCCATAAATCAGAGAGCACATTGATTGAAATTAGTAATGTACAGGCTAGCTTTGCTGCTGCGATGTATTTGAGAGTTTTTATCAAAGTATGAGAGTTTGGTTCATGATTTTCATTTTAGCTTGCTGTTGAAGTTACATTCTTGTTTCACAACTCAGAAAAATACAAGATTGTAAAATTCCAAGGGTTCTGGATAAATTCAGGAATGATTTCAGACACAAATGTAATTTCAAAATATTAATTCCTGGTTGTGTTTGCACCATTGAACCAATCTTCACAATATTACTTAGCTTCAGATTAAAACACCAGCAATAATTGGCAATGAATAATGATTTTGTAAGAATTCAGTCCATAAGAATACAGTTCCTTCAACCCAGTAATAGCTAGTCGTTTGACCAAAATATTGATTCGAATTTCCTTACTGATCAATTCAAACATGGGAAATAATATTATGACAAGATAGTGCACCTGTGTAATCAAAATGAGTCCAGCGAATCGCAGAGGATGGATATGAGATTCCGCCGCGTATATTAAATAAACTGTTGAATATAGAATGTCTTCTGACAAGGACGAAGTGACAAACGGCAGGTCTTCCGCCGAGAATACTCCTGTCTGTTTCCAGTGGGTGTTGTGTATGCCGTGCCTCCCTGATAATGTTCTGTAAGACATTAGTCTTCACTCCTGCCAATATTGACTCTGACGGAAGGAGTCATGCGTTGCCAGCACAACCCAACATGTTAGTTACTCTTCTGGCCGTGCTGTCCAAATTTGTCGCCTACGACTTCATGCTTCCAGACTTGCGTCAGGACGTGTTGTAACATGCCTCTATCGACACGATATTACTCTGAATGTCCATGACAATTTACACTCGGTACTGAAACATACGACAAACTGCTTTGAACAAACTGATGTTCTCAATCCACTAGTCCAGCGACCACCGATGAAATGATAGAACAAACTCCCCGTTTCCAGAAAAGACAAATGTTCTCATATCATTGCCTTCTATTGTCCACTACTAATTCCATTAGGCCAGACAGCAATCTGACGAAAGTAAGAAAGCTGTATCTCACTTCGTATCCAGTGTTTAAAATATTCAAGCATGCCTGATCTCTTCACGAAACCTCCTTTTATTGATATTAAAATTAGTTGTAGCATTCCCGTAAGGGAAACTACCTTATTAAACAACTGAACATAGTGTTAGACTAACACTAGTTTTTATTCGAACAAAACACCTCTAAATTATTTAATATTAATTTGACCATTTAATTAATATTAAATAATTAACTCCCTTTATTAACAAAATAATAAACTCCCTGTATTTTGGGGACATTACAAAGCTTTGCATGTTTCTGTGTTGATCCCAAATGGGACATTACACACCCAAATAATTCCATTGCTTGTATTAATCCTTGAAAGTTGAAATGAGTTAACACCAATACAAATTCTTTCCTTGAATTTTTGTAGCACTTCTTTACTACAACCTATGAAACAACTTATGTTGCCTCCTAGATTTCAAGTTCCAATTTATAGCCAAAAGCAATCCAAGAAGCTATAAATGGTTTCCAATACATGGGATTCAAACCATGAGCCAAGTAGCTAACATGCAAAAGATACCTTATTATGCGTTTGGGAGTTTTAATTTTTAAAGTTTTAAGCATCTTTCTACAAGCTTCAAGACTTTTCTTATGAACTTGGGCATTCAACCTTACTAAAAAAGGCTACCAACTTCCTACACATAATCAAAGATGTTTTCTTACACCTTTTACAATGTCATAGATGCTACTTACAAATAGTTATATTCTCATCGGCTTCATATGTCAAATCATGTTTTTATTTCTCTTCTGGGAAACACTCAAAATTCATTGATGAGCAATGAATCATAATTGGTACAAGATAAGAAAATATTCCTACTTGATAGAATTCAAAAAAGCCTTAACAAGAGTGCTCAATATGATTAGAAGTTAAAATAATAAGCAAACTGTAACCTAAAAGTAAAAACAGTTGTTATAACTCTGCATTATACAGGTGATGGCTTTTTATTCTGGTAGCAGATGTCATTTATATATGCAGTTTTGTGCCCTAGCTTTCTTCCTGAGCTGATAAGGCCATTAGATATGTTTATGATTTCGTACCTCTTTTTTTGAACTTGACAAATATACTTTGCTTTGTGTTCATTTGTGGCAATTATTACGCGATTGCTCTTATATGGATTTAAATTTGTAAATTTATTGCGTCCAAAAGTTAAGACTTTCAATATACTATTCACAGGGCTCAATTTTTTTTTCAAGGTTACCAGGTCCTTCCCTTGCACCTCCCAGGTCCTGGTCCACTCTGTGGGTTCAGCCAGGGTTCTGCCAACAGCCTTTGGGTTTGGCCCGGATGAACCTAGGTAAACCTAAGCCGAATTCCACCTCCAGATGTGTCCAGCCAGTTAATTTGGATGTTTTTAATTTTTTAAAAGCTTTTTTATTGACTTTTTATTGTAGAGTATATCCATCTATAGCAGTGGTAAAAATATTGTCAAAACCATGGTATCAAGGAACAATCACCGGGTTGCTATGCTAGAAACAAAATGGAAGGTCTAATATAAATCATAAACCCTTGCATATTTAATTCTCAATTCACTAATTTTATCAAATTTATAACTTTGCATGAATCATGTTTATCATTGTTATGGAGTCTGGACAGTGGGTTCTCTACCAGAGTATCAAATGACTGCCTTCAGCACTCTATCAAGTGTGCGTAGGCACAGTGATCTGTGGATAAAGAGCGAGCAAGGGTTAGAACCATGTTAAAGTCTTAGGGCCAGTTCATTACTTTATGACTACCTTAAGGCCTTATCAAAATTCTTGACACAATTCAAGGTCCTATAAACTCAAAAAGAAGCAGTCTCAATATGTGTAAAGACTGCAATTCAGAAACAAACAAAGATGTGTACAGATAAGCCATCATGAGAGTCATAGTAAACTTCAACGGATAGTGGTATCAATAGGGAGATCATAGTGTTCTATGAAGAGTATCCTATGTATTGCAGTGTTCTAAGAAGAGCTATGGATATGATAGTCATGAAGTTGTTATCTATGAAATGTCATTCAAAGTCTATTGAGGCTACAGTCTATAGAGCTCATAATCACAAATGAATGTCATGTCAAGTATACCCAAGTCAAATGATCAACAAGAAGATAGACATCTAATATGGATGATGATGATGAAGGTATTTTTGATGACCCATATGATATTTGATCAATGATCGATGATGGCTGATTGTTGACACTCGACATTATTATTTTATAACTTTAAACTAAAGTTCAATATATATCATGACATTTGAGTTTGACTAATATTTGACTATTAATACGGTGGTGTATTTTGAACTTGATTACTGCTGAAAATATGTATATATTTCTGATTTTTATATGGATAAACCCAAAACAAACCCAACCGTCCAATTTTTTTTTTGCCCGAACTTGTGAACTGAACCTGTGAACTTGAACCCAAGTTCAAACCAGAGCCGGCAACCTTGCAAAATTCTAATAAAATATGGGCTTATTTGTTACAATATTTCATTATTCATAAATGAGTAAGTACAAATGGAGATGTAGTCTCCTTATATAGAGAACGATTGAGAACGAAATAAAAACTTTCTAAAAGGCTAATAGGAAAGTTTCTATGTTATCTAAAACTAACTAATAAACTAAATATGCCTAAATGGCCATTAATATAATATTAAATACTTTATTACCCTCCCTTAATGGTTATTTTACTAACTGCCCTGTAGAAGACACAATGTCTTTTGGTCACAAATACAAACATGGTTGCCCCTTTCTCATCAGAACATTCTGCTGCTATTGAGACCTTCCCTAGATCTGCAAAATGTTAATGACCAAGAATTTGTCCAACCTGATGTTGGGTAACAAAGCTATCCCTTTGAGATCAGCTGCTGACACTTGAAACCATGATTTTGTGGAAAAATCGGCAAACCCTTGTGAGCAGACCGTTGCCTTAGCAATTCTTGGTGCGATTGAGAACAAATGCAAAACAGCACGATTTTTGTGGGAAAAATACCAAACCCAGAAACCAAAGTTTACACAGCATCATTTTTTTTTGGGAAAAAACCCTCCAAAAATGATTTTTAAGGATAAAATTGAAAATAGCAATCACAATTTTAGAGGAGAAAAATCAATCAAAACCTAACATAAAATCAGAGACACAAATCCAAATACAAAACTTAGTTTTTCAGGAAAAATGGCAAAACCCTTTTACAAAATGATTTTTGAGCCAAAAAAGCACACAACCGACAATAATTTTTTATGGACAAAAATTATAAAACCCTCCCAGAATTTTGTAAGGAAAAATTATGAGAGAGACAACCAAAAATTTTTAAAGGAAAAAAAATATTAAAAATCCATCCAGTAATTTTTGAAGGACAAAAATTAGAAAACCTATCACCATGATTTTCTGTGGAAAAAAATCAGAAAACCCACCACTATGATTTTTGTGAAAAAAAATCAGAAAAACCCACCACAGAAACCTTCACGCGGCAAATCACTAGTCTTCGCGTGGTAAAATATCTCCAAAGATGGTCAAACTTCATCACGCGGTAAAACAAGAAAACACTTTGCGTGGAAAGCAACACATGCAAGCAACATGCAACTCACATAAAGCACATGAAAACAACATGCAAGTACATGCAACCCACGAAATTTGCCAACTTTTCTGATATCGAATGTCTTGAAGTGTAAGACATTTATTTTGATTGACATTTTTAATCCTTAGATCGTTATAGAACCTTATATTGTATATATGATTGCTCTTTGATTTTCTCCCTTTGTTTGTGATGATTGTAAATTGTGTTTCTAATTTTCAAATTAAGTGCAACATTAGGACTTTCCAAATTGTGAGATTCATATGCTATCCTTTTGAACTTTTTCTGATAATAGTCTTATTGAACATTTTATTATAGAAGGCTCTAAGCTTCAAGTTAAAAGTAATATATTCCATCTTTTTATATTTACACTTTAGATTAACGTATAAACTTGATTCTAGCAATTTATTTACCAGCTGTTTTATATGTTCTCGATTTGATGTAGTTCTTGCAAACTGTTGCATTATTACTGCTTCTTCATGCATGTCTGACGATTTTGAGTTTTATGTTAAATTTTGGGTCATTTTCTTTTGAGCCATCTTAAGCTTTTTATGTATTTTCTATGCTATAAAATAAATGCTATTTTTTGTTCCTTTTCTTTAAAAGGAAATGAAATGTGATAATGTACCTTAAATTCTATGTTTGGTCAAGATTTAGATGGGATTCCATTCTCTTGTGTAACTCACATTTGGTGTGAAACTTTTAGGTGGTGGTCAACTATACATGTGGGGCAAAGTGAAGCAAACTAGTGACAATTGGATGTATCCGAAACCGGTTTTTGATTTGAGGTTGTAGAAATACTTTTACCATGTATTTATAATTTTACTTCAATTTTGTTTATAATCTATTGTATAAATGTTCTTTTGTTTCTCTGAACTGTATTTCATCAATAACTTTTCTAAATGGTAGACTGGTATTGAGTTTCATCCCATCAATATCTTGTTTATTTTATTTGTTATAAGCCCAGACTACCTTTTGTATTTGTTTGAAGAATTCCTTGTTTAGTCTTCTGATGTATTTCAAATGTAAAGTTTGTACTGTTGATTTTCTTTTCTCACTGTTTGAAAAAATATTGTTTTTCAATTTTCTTGTTTATTATCCGCAATTACAGTGGGAATAATATCTGATGTAAAATGCATATTTCGTTTGCTATTTGAGTGATCTTGATTGTTTTGTACAACAATGTCTTGATTCCCCCCTTCTCTGTCTTGCTACCCAATCCTTTTCTCTAAAATTATGTTCCCGTGTTTGTCTAGTATGGGCACTGTTTCCATACAGAATGGGACAGTTACAGGTATGGACATGATATTGTCAGAGCTTGTATCGTTCCCAACTTTGATTATAACACATGCATGTCAGGCAATTACGATAGGTTTTGATCAAGTTCCATTTCATTGATCACATGACTGGGAGGAATATGCCTCGAATAAATATAACTTTTATTTGCCTATATGATTCTTTCACCATTTTGTTTCTGTTAGATTTATTCTTAAGTTATATACTGATGATGCATTTATGTCTCTGATTTGAGAAGAAATGAATGCATTTCGGTCCTGTATAGGTACAGTATGATTCCAATAATGAAATTCTTTATTGTCAGATAGAGGAGTTCCATCAAGAAAGAAAATCTTCTTCAGATTGGTTATTGAATACAACTGCAGGTACCCAGCCAGATTGGAAACTTTTTAGATTATATTTCTCTTAAAAATTAGGTAGTATGGAAACTTTTTCTATAATTACCTTAAATGTCAAGAATCATTATATTTGTTCTTAGACCTTGATTTGGTCTAATGCTACCATAGGAAATAAATCCGTTGTAGGATCTCAGAAATAATTGTCATGATTCAAAGAGAAATTAGTTTCGTCTAATCTAAAAACTGAAATTGCTTATTATGCCAAGGAAATATAACAGAAATGCAAAATCATAAGCAACCCTTGGCATATTTATCCTTTGTAAAGTGGGCAAGTCCCTGTTAGGACACTATAATATGCACTATATATCTTGTTTGTCGGACTGACATAAAATGGAACGTGAGAGTTGCAAAGAGATTGTTTTCAAGCTCATTTGAAAGATTTAAAAAAATGTCCTGTGGATTGTGATATTACAGTGAGGTTGGGCGTTTGCCATGTCGACAATACAGGCTTTAACCCTGGCGAGTTTTATGTCAATTTCAACATTTTTTCTTCAGCTAAGAAATGGAGATTATGCTAATGCTGCTTATTTAGATGATCAATTTGTGAAATCCCTTGGTGACTGTTTGTGGGCATGATTAAGTTGAAGAGTTTTTGCCAATGAAATATTAGAATATTTTAGATTCTTTTATTATTTTAGTATCTTGTTATTTTTAGCTAGCTCTGTAGAATCTTTTATTAATGGTCATTTAGGTGTTTTATTTAATATTTTAGTTTAGTCTTCTATTTATAGAAGACTTAAGCTTAAGTTTGAAGCTCGTGTAATTTGCTATATGTACCCGTTGATTTCATAAACCAATAAAGCAATTTCGAGTTTCATGGTATCAGAGCAGTATTTGTTTGGGCGATATTTTTTTGTAGTTCGCGTTTTGAAAACCACGCGAGGAATTTTTTTTTTGGTAAAGATTCGAGGGTTTTGGATACGGGTATTTTTTTGGGCATATTTTTGGTGGTGCGACATGTTTGTTTTTTGTCCTACGATTTCCTTCCGATCGTAGCTAAGGTTAGTGAAAATCACATTGCGTTTTCATCTGTGGCTCGTTTTTCTGTGTTTCGTGGCTAAGCCTCTCTGTTTGTTTGTGGCCCGCGTGACGACTCTGCAACCTTATTTCATCGCATTTTTTGGTGTCGTGATTTCTCCGCTACAAACCTTTGACGAAGATCACGCTGTGTTATGTGCGGCCCGTGTGTTCAAGAAGCTTGTATTATCTTACATTTGTAGCTCACTTTTTTGACATGAGGGTTTCTACAATTTTCTTGCCGTTTTTCCTTGCGACCTACACAACAAGATTCAATGGCTAGGGTTTAGTGTTGATAGATGCGTTCTTTGGTGCTGTCAGATCTTTCACCATAGAAGAAGCCCATTGGTTGGAAATGGGTGTATAAAGTCAAGTATAAGGTTGATGGAACACTTGATAGTTACAAGGAGTGATTAGTAGCTAAAGGGTTTTCACATATTGAGGGCATCGACTATGAGGAGACCTTTGCTCCCATAACCAAAATGAGTACCATTCGACTTGCCCTTGCGCTATTAGCTTAGTTTGGATGGAAAGTTCATCTGATGGAGGTCAAGAGTGCTTTCCTCAATGGTGGTTTGCAGGAAAAGGTCTACATGACACAACCTCTAGGTTTCTAGGATGTCGGTAAAGAACACCAGGTTTGCAAATTAGTAAAAGCTCTCTATGGCATCAAACAGGCTCCTTGTGCATGGTACATAAAGATTGGTAAGTATTTGATCTAAGTTATCGGATTCGAACCCTGGACCCTATATATGGGTCCATGTTCGATCCGGGTCCAGATTCGCGGACCGGTCCGTGCTGGATCTAGACAGGGTCTAGATCTGGACCTATGGGTCCATCTGGATCCGCAGACCCGCAGATCCTGACAGACCCACAGGTCCATATCCAAACCCTGCGCGGGATCTGCGCGAATCCTCGAGGATTGCGCCTGAATCCTCGAGGATCCCGCGCGAATTCTCGAGGATCCCGTGCGAATCCTCAAGGATCCCCAGGGACCCATGGCCAGGCATGTTAAAAAGTGGGTCACCCATCATAGATTCATACTATGAAATGATTTAGTTTTAGAGTTATGTATATCTCTTATTTTTTTGTATACACACACACACACACACACACGAACCCATACAAATCATAATGGGAATTCTTTTTTCACGAATCCACGAACTAGATTCTCGAATCCGAATCTATCCCCGAACCCGAATCGACAACTTAGTATTTGATTGGTCAAAAGTTTCAACGGAGTCCTGTTCACAATCTGTATGTCAAGCATGCTAGTGATGAGATTCTTATTCTCGTCATGTATGTCTATGATCTGGTCATTACTAGTTGTGCAACACATTTGGTCGAGCATGTCAAATAAAATTTGTGCCAGACTTTTGATATGATAGATTTGGGACTTCTCCATTATTGTCTTGATTTAGAGGTTTGGCAGACATATAACAACACATTTATTTCTCAGTCAAAGTGCCAAAAGTCTGTTGGATAAGTTTCAGATGCATGATTGTAAACTTGCATCTACACCTATGGAAAAAGGGTTGAAACTATCTGCCAAATCAGATTCACCGGTGGTGGATGAATCATTGTTCAGGTAACTAGTAGGCAGCCTCATCTATCTCACCGCCACTAGACTTGCTCTCAACTATGTTGTGAGCTACATCTCTCGCTTCATGATAGGCCCACAAGTTATTGGGTTGCAGCAAAGTGCGTGCTGAGATATGTGAAGGGCACTCCTGATTTTGACACTCTGTACAACAAAAGCGCAGATTGTGTTGATGACAAAA
This sequence comes from Thuja plicata, assembly GCA_018584345.1. Taxonomy (NCBI): domain Eukaryota; kingdom Viridiplantae; phylum Streptophyta; class Pinopsida; order Cupressales; family Cupressaceae; genus Thuja; species Thuja plicata. Next base: position 5,690,994 of record MU227831.1, on the reverse strand, counting down.
AGTCTACTTCTGTGTATGTTTTCAATTTGGGCACAAGTGCAGGTACTCCTGATTTTGGCATTCCGTACAAAAGAAGCGCAGATTCTAGGCTCGTTTATTTTATAGACTTAGATTGAGCAAGTTGTGTTGATGACAAAAATTCTACTTATGGGTATGTTTTCAGTTTGTGCACAAGTGTAGTCACATGGATCAGCAAGAAGCAAGAAGCAATAGCTCTCTCCACCAAAGCTGAATATCAGGGAATTGTTAAGGCAACGTGTGAAGCAATTTGGCTTCAAAAGATGTTTGGTGACATGCATATGTCACAAGCAGGTCCTACTCTCTTGTTCTATGATAATCAAGGGGTCTTGAAGCTTGCCAAAAATCCAGTCTTCCATGAACGGGTCAAGCATGTTAACCTTCATTGTCATTTCATCTGCAAGCTTGTTGAAGATGGATTAGTGATGCTGTAGTATGTCCTCACTAAGGACTAGACTGCGAATATCCTCACCAAGTCTCTTAGTTTGAAAAAGTTTGTAAGTTTAGGGGGCAACTTGGTTTAGTTTATAGAATGACCATTAAGGGAGGGTATTATAATATTTTAGATCCTTTTATTATTTTAGTATGTTGCTATTTTTAGCTAGCTCTGTAGAATCTTTTATTAATGGTCATTTAGGTGTTTTATTTACTATTTTAATTTAGTCTTATATTTTTAGAAGACTTAAGCTTCAGTTTGAAGCTCTTGTAAATTGCTATATGTACCTGTTGATTTCATTAATTCAATCAAACAATTTTGAGTTTCATGAAAGATTTATGAAGTTGACACTTTCTATTAGTAAAGGTAGCCTAATGCTGCACAATGGCCATGTAGTTTAGTTGTTTAGATGATTTTATGCTGGTGTCGTTACTTTAGAGTTTGTTTTTCTATACAAATAGGTTAACGTTTTTGATTGCGACCAAGGCAAAATTATTGATTGTTTGAAATAACATTGTTACTTCTCATTATATATAGAAGAATATGTAACAAGCCACTCTGCTTCTACGAGGAAGGCTAGATAGTGACAAGTTGATCAAAGTAACTATACAAGATAGTAACAATATTTTTTTTAGATATGATCATTGGGCATTCTACTACTTGCTATTTGTGCTGCTGCTGTGTATAAGAATCTTTAGTGAAGTTATGGGAAGTTCATCGCCCGAGAATGATTTTGACACTTCATGTAAAATATTAAAGAATAATATATTTCTCTCTCTATGACCTTTGTAAATGCTGGTGTGTATAAGGCATTTTACCCAACTAGTTCATTAGTTGTCATAATATTTTATCTTATCTTTTGGCATTTACTTTTTAGTTACTTAGGTTATTTAATGATTGCCTTTAGCTATCTCATAACTAAGGATTAAGACACTTGTCATAATCTTATTTAATCCTATGTTTCAACCTTGTCTTTATAAGCAAGTCGTCTCATTTCATATTCAATCAATCATTTAAGGATCCTTAATCGAGCAAGCTATTCTTGCCATTTTCTCTCTTGTGGAAGATATCTTGGTATAGTAGCTGGTTCCTAGGGTGTTGGGAGTTCACCGTTAAGTCCTACAACAATAACCAATACTTTTGTCTTCAAATAAGAGGCAAAGGCTTGAGTAGGTTCTTCTTAAAGGTTTTGTACATGCTATGTTTGTAGTAGGTTCTTGGGGTGTTGGGAGTTCATCAACTCCTACATAGTATTAGAGCTCTAGTGCTGCAGATTTCGTCCCCGATTTGAGGGCATCTTTAGGTTTGAAGAATTTGTTAGGTGTATTTTCGGGTTTTAAAGACCCCAAGTTTGATTTTAGAGTGTTTGTTTTGTCAAATTTCTTTATGTTCGATCTAGTGATCCATGGGGATGTACCCTCTAAAAATATCCCGTATCCTTGAGATGGCAATGTTTTTGTGATGCAGGGACATGGGATCTCTTGGCAAATTATAAACTATATTACAATAAGGGAGTGACGAGGAATTGAGATAAACTCAAGTGTGCTAATGTAATGTACCCTTTTTTCGATGCCCTAGTTTTTGCCCTAAAATTACAATTCCAATATAATCCATAAAAATATCTTTCCCACTATGGTTAGGAACATTAACTCAATCATATGATATGACTTATCTCATTAATGGAGTTACTTGTAACATCCTCAAATTGGAGTTTACCATCACATAACACATCATAAATTCATCTTGGTAGGAGTTTTGAGAGGGCGACAAAAAATTGCCCAGTCCAACTAAGCTTGAGAGCACATCATATTCACACTTTGGCAAACTTGCCCATATCCCCACAAGCAGTAGGAATATCCAACCAATTCCCCCCCTTGGGTCAACCAAATCACTTCTTGACCCACAAGAGGTAAGAAATGTCTAACTATGGACCAATTCCATCGCTTGGGGTGGCGTGCTTAGTTTGGAGGGGCTAACAAATAGCATCTCCCCTATCTTACTTCCTCCAACAAATATAGAATAAATACTGACTTATGGATGCAATGTCAACATCTGTATACATATCTGAAGTCTGATTTCTCCTTTTAAATTAACCTCTTAGATCAATCTCCATCATCAAATGGAGTTCTTTTTTATTTCCTTAATGTCTTCTCTTATTTATCTTTAGTATTTGCTCTTAAATTTTGAATAATATTCTTTTATTCTTGCTCCTTTTTTTGCTTGGAATGAAATCTCCTTTACCCTTTCTTAGTGAAAGGGTCACCACCTTTCATTAGAATTGAGTCACCACTTTTCATTGCTGCCTTTGAGAATAATATAAATTCCCTAAATTGCTCTCCCATTGGATGTCCTTAAATTAAACATTCTCCCCTTTATATCTTCCAATGTGGTGAGGAGTCACACCTCTTCATCATGGCTGCCCTTGGCGGCAAAGGTCACAACCTTCCACAATTACCACCCTTTGGATGAGTCACAACTCTTCATCATTTATGCCTTTTGAAAGAGTCACAACCCTTCATAATTGACCCTCTTTGAAAGAGTCACAAACCTTCACAATTACCATTGTTTCAAAGAGTCACAACCCTTTATAATTTTTGCCTTTTGAAGGAGTCACCTCCATATTTTCTTCTCATTTCTTTTTTCTCTTCTATTAATTCTTCCTTGCTTCACATCTTCTGTTTTCTCTTCCTTCCTCTCTCCCTCTTTCAAATGAAGTTCTCACATCTTCTGTTTTCTCTTCCTTCCTCTCTCCCTCTTTCAAATGAAGTTCTCTTCTCAATTTTTATATCTCATGTTTGAGGGAGTCGCAACTTTTCATTTCATGCCTTTTGACCCTTCATTAACTTAACTAAATTTAATTATGTTATATTTTAATATTAGTATTTTATATTTTTAATTTTTAATTTTAATTTTATTATTTTATGTTTTATTATTAAATATTTTTTTTAAAAGGGGACATCATGTCTAACCTAGATGTTATAATCGCACAACTTGCGAAAAATCTCTTTAGATGAGGCAACTTTATATATAACATGGCTATTGGAAGTGGCATTGTAACACATTAATATGTTGAACTCGTTTATTGGTCTTATGATATATATTAAGCTCTAATTTTGATTCATATATAATGGAAATCAATAATATGCTATGTTCCACGAAGTTTCTTGGATGCTTTGACAATGGGGCTTGTTTTGGGGATGGAATTTTTTTAGGTCACTTTTGGGGATGGGATTTTTTTAGGTCACTTTTGGGGACGACAAATGGGAAGGCTATATAAAAATATAGGTATATGTGTAAATTTTGAAAATATAGAGAAATTTCAAGTATTCACATATGATAACATTGATAGAGTTGCCAAGCCTTAATCATATTGACATATACATTATAAAATCAAAACACAACAATAGAGTTCACATGAGAGTTGAACAAATTAATATTTAATTGCTTACATAATTCATGTCAATGTGCATATGATAAAAAGTTGAAAAAGAGTAATACTGCATACGCCAAATTGCCCTTAGGCTGCAAGTTTGCACTATAAATGTAAAATGACAGTCACAAATGTTAGAACTCTAAAACATAGTAGTGGAAAGTACGATGGCTGCCTCTAATCGGCCTTTGCTAACATTGCGTCAAAATCGGAGTGTGACTTTGAGTTACTGCCACTATGAGTATGAGGGTTTGGCTTATTTGATGGATCTCCAACCAATCCCTCCTATATTTCTTGATCAATCTGGGTGGTGTCCTCTAGATTAACATCCCCCATCGTAAAGTTGGGAGTTTGTTGATACTCTAAAGTTGACAATGTCGCAAAGTACCATGCACAACCTATGATTTCTTCGCACTTCTAGAGGTTAACCTATTCTTCTTGATAGAGTGAATAAAGTTGTATGTGGACCAATTCCTCAATGCAGTAGAGTAACTAGAACCTGTTGTGAGGTCTTTCACACATTGCCCCAATTCTTGGGGACCCCCCTTTTTTAGCTTCGATTGGAGATGTTGAGAATTGGACTTCCCCTTTGCTTTAGAATCTGATCCTTGTTTGGTGAATTAGGGAGTGGCAAGGTTGAGATTGGATTGGCACCTATGCTGGGCGGAAATGTCCAACACCTTGGACATTTCCGCCATGAAAGTAAATTTTCCAGCTCTCTCCTTTCTCCCCCCAAACTCCTTCCTTTCTTTTCATATGGATGGATGCTTGCAACTCGAAGACTTTGGTTCAGAGAGATGACCATATTTAATGTTGGTAAGTTTTGGATTAGATTAAGTTTTGGAGAGATGTCCAAGGTCTGGGCGGATTCCGCCCAGCCCTTGGACTGGCTGTCCAAGTTGCCTCTAGTTTCCGCCCAACCTAGTGGCAAGTCAAGTAATGAGGTGTTTGAAGGAAGTTTGAGCTTAGTTTGAGATGGTTGATGGCATTTTGGATGACAAGAGGAAGTGATTGAAGACCGAGTTTGGGAGGATGCCTGTGTTGGGCGGAAATGCCCAACCCCTTGGACAATTCTGCCAATGGGGCTAGGAGCCAGCCCTTACTCCTCTTTCCAAGGACTTCTCCCTCTTGACCATAGTGGTGATGATTTCTCGAACTTAGAAGCATGTTAATCTATGGCAAAGGACATTGGATGTTTGAAGTATGAAGTGGACTGTTTGGTGAGAATGATGGTGTCCAAGGTCTGGGCGGATTCCGCCCAGCCCTTGGACATGGTGTCCATCATACCTTGAAATTCCGCTAGCCCCTTTGGGATGCAAGACAAGTCCTTAGGATTTATGGAATCGAGTTTAAGGTGAGTTGAGAGGGATTGGGAGGTAATGAAGTGTTTGAATATTGGAAGGAAGGTGACCCTGCCCAAGGTCTGGGCGGATTCCGCCCAGCCCTTGGACAGGCTGTCCATCCTCCCCCTAATTTCCGCCCAGCCCTTTTAGTTGGAGATTTTCCTATTTGGTAAGGCATTTGAGAATAGGATCGTAATGAAAGAGGCTTAATGTTTAATGCTTGGAATGTTTTAGAAAGACTGAAAATGATGGTGTCCAAGGTCTGGGCGGATTCCGCCCAGCCCTTGGACATGATGTCCATCCTACCTTGAAATCCCGCCAAGCCATGGAGGCCCCCAAACTTAGACTTTTGCTATGTGATTGAGTTTAGGAGTTAGGGGAGGAGTTGATAGTTGTGAAGTGTTTGGAAGAGGTTATGAGTTCATAGACCATGGACCATGTCCAAGGTGCTGGCGGATTCCGCCAGCCCTTTGGACATCATGTCCATGGTACTCATGATTTCCGCCATGTTCTTAAGGCTTTTAACTTTCTCCCAAAGGTGACCGAGGTGATGTTAGAAGGAGTTTAGACGCCATGTTTGCTTTGAAGAAGTTGGGACTTTGAATGCTTTGTGATTGACGAATTCTGGAATTACCATGTCTATCCTCTTTGAGATTTCCACCAAGCCCTTAGTGGGTAATGACCAAATCAGTTCGTTGGAGTAGGAGGAAAGGAAAGGGCAGCTTGTGGGCAAATGAATGCATGGAAGATTGTGAAATTGATGAAGATTGAAAGGAGTTTGAAGTGTTGTTTGAAGTTTTGAGGGGAGATGATTTCCCCCAAGGGAGTTCCTCCCTTGGGCGGAAATGTCCATACCCATGGACATTTTCGCCCCCTCTATAAGCTCCTTCCCTCCTTTTCCCATTTTCAGTGCAAGTCGGCCAGCTACTTGGCAAGAACATTAAATTGCAAGGTATGTTGTCCCCTTTTTGGAGTAAATAAATTAAATGTTTTTGCATTGGGCAAGGTGCAAGTCGGCCCTCTTGGGGCAAGTTGACAAAGCATATAAGTATGAGGAGATTTCCTAACCTCATTTCAAACACAAATCGAGTTGCAAATTCGCCCCAACAGCAGACCTACTTGATTATTTTCGATTTTTTTTTATATAGTAGATTTCCAGATTTCTTGCCATTCACAAACTCATTGCCATTTCTAGAATTCTGGAAAATTAGTTTATTGTTGATATATTCTGGAAATTTGTTGGTTTGAAGGGCGTTTGGGAGGTGAGTTTTTATTTATTTATTTTTCTTTCCAGATTTTGGCTTTTAATCACGGATAAACATTCATTAAGCATTTTGGCTATATTCCATGACTGATTTTCTGGAAATAACATAAAATTATCCATTTTTTGACATAAAATCAGAGTTGTTAATGCTTAAAATCTGGAAATTCAATCGAAGTTCTTCATGACCAGAATTCTGGAAAGTTAAATTTTATTGCATGGGCAAGATTTGAGGGAGATTTTCTTGATGTTTGATGTTTCTAAGTGATGTGGGTATGTTGCAGGTGGATTGGAATGGATCCCACGTCCTCAAAATCTCAGAGGCAGGCCCAATTCAAGAGGGATACCGAGGATATGATGCCAAAGACTGCCTTTCCATCCAAGTGGAAGAAAATTGGAGACACAAACTTTGGGCCAGTCAACATGATCCAGATGAGGAATAGGGCGATGAGAGAAAGCTCGTCAGTGTTAGCAAAGAAGATGATCAAGAATGGGATTGCACAGGCTGCAG
>MU227831.1:5647174-5680900 GCA_018584345.1 Thuja plicata | reverse complement strand
TCACGTTGCTAGAGTAGAAGTAGATGGCTAGATGTATGGTGATATTAGTGAATGTTTGATAGGGATCAATATACTAGGCCACTAGCATCCTAGCGGCTTGTTAGGAAGCCTTGTGTGGTAATCTAGTGTAATCGCTCCCAAGTTCTACTTGCATTTCATCTTCCCGCTTGTACTTCAAGTTGGGTTGGAAGATAGGTGTTAGTGTGAAAATTCTAAGAGTATCCCTTTAAATCATTGCATCTATGGAGGTAACGCCGTTGGCAGGCTTTCATTAGATTTGATCCCCGTCCATTTGCTAATCTTTCCATTCCGTGGAAGTAGTAGCAAAGCAGTGAGTAGCTTAGTAGTTGGAGTTTGATGAGCGAAGTTGGAAGTGATATAAATTAAGGAGAAGGAATCAACTGAGTATACATTGCAAAGCTAGATCCCATCATCATCATGGTGAGAATCTGACATCCTTGAATGAACAACGTAAGCCCGCCTACGTGATTAACCAACAAATCACATTAATATAACTGAGTTAGTATCCACAGGTGTAAGGAACCTTGGAGTTTTCTCATGTTCTTCATGAGTATTTATTTTTCAAGAGAGGGTTGAGTGTTTGATATCCTGTATCAAGTATTTGATTCCTATATGTTATGTAGTGGTACAAAACTGACATCAACAGAACCCAGTGAAAGGAGGTGTATAGCGAGTGTCCTCAACTTTGGTGCAGCTTTCCCATGCCATGTCCACCATTTGGTCGGAAACTATTGAGCTAATGTAGCTCTAACTATCCTTGCCTCGTGTTTGGCGAATGTTAGACTATGAATATTAGTAAAGGCAAGCCATTTTCTACGAAGTAAACTTAACTCCTTCAATTGAATACATCTCCAAGGTCCTTCATAAACCCTTCATTCAGCTCTTCATCATCTCAATGAAGTAAACTCCCAGGTTTTGGCGAATACCATTTGAGATTGAAAGCAAAGGCTGCCATATGAAGTAGGATGGTCACGGTGTTCCGCAATCACATCACAATGAGTTTAATTTGTTGCTCATATAATCCCAAATTAGGATCCCTGCTAGAAATTGCTTGCTTCATTTTTCAAAGCATGCTATCAAATGCATCATAAATATCTCCAAGGCTTGGATAGTATGTATCAGCATATCTAATGACATCCATAATGGTGAAATGAAGGAGCAAACAAAAATTCGAAAAAAGACAAGTTTGAAAATTAAAATCACATTTTTTTTATAAAATCAGCAATCAAATAATAAAATTAAAATTTAATAACAAAATGAGAATTGGCAAAGTTATTAAGAAATATTAATACAATTTCCTTCCCTCGCTTCAAACTAGCAATCATCATTAAGAATTCTTTGTTTGATGCTTTTCCCTTTTGTAGTGCTTGCATCAAACCATCTACTCCACTTTGAATTAACCATCATCAATTGTAGAAGCCTCCTACACTTTAAGCATCCTGTCTAACAAAATAAAATAACTTGCATACCTTGTCTCCATAGATTTGAGGAATTCCTTTCTTGAAAATGCCCTAAAGAGTACAAGTGAGGTGTGATGGATGCAAATAAACATCTGAATATCTCTAGCCTCTACAACCAGTAGTTGCACCCAATCTATCTTCACAATGTCTTTCAACGCATTGTTCAATGCATGAGCACAAGGGGTCCAAAAGATGTGCTTGAAAGCACCCTCCAACATTAAACTAGCTCATTTGCACAACATTGGAATCTCCAACCTCCTCAATTACATCTCACAAAATATGAAATTGGGATTTAGTATCCTTGCACTTCCCATAACAATCAGTAGCTCATAAAAAATATGAGCCAATTGAGCATGTGACTATGAGGATAGTCAGCAATTAATGTCAAATATTGGTCCACCCATCCATGACAATAGAGCAGTCCGTCCTAATCCAATACTATCTCATACCCTCCATCACCACAATCACCTTGGAATTTTCATTGTCAAGGAGTGTAGTGTGTAGTTTATGTTATCTGGGGGGGGGGGGGGGGGGGGGGGTGAATGATGAACTTGTTGGTTCCCAAATCAACAGATTGGAAAGTTTTCAAAGTATGCTAAGATTTGTGCTCAAACTCTCCAAGTGACTTGGCCAATGAACAAAATTATCCAAGTATGGTTGGAAATCCTGTACACTTTAGGCTCTACAAGACCTAGGTGGGTAGACCTATTCTCCAACTATATCTCCAAGTTGAAGCTTTTTATAGCAGATTGTGGTCTCTATCTTTCTTCTACTTCTATCCTCTATCTTAGAATGGCACGAGTTCTTGAAATGGACTAGCTTGCTGCTGATTACTTGATTGCTTCTAATTTCTTTATCTATCCTCTCTACTCTATCTTCTTTTTGCTTTGCTCATATAATTAACTGATTTAATTCTATCTGTACTTCTATTCCTTCTACTTTATGCTGCTTTATCTTCTCCTGTTGAAAGTAATGATTGATTTTGTTTTAAATTTGTATCTTTTATGAATAAGGCCAGTCCCTGATCCTTATTGGGCACAAAGTGATCCCTCCTCAAACACTCATGTACAACTTTGTGAGACAATATTTTATCCTTAAGATAAAATATCAACCATTCAATTCTATGGATGCAAAATGATCAAGTACACAACACACCAATCAGTCTAATTGATTTTAATATCTCTTTCAGAAAGCCAAGCAGACAAGAAACATAAGGACAACACTTCACAAATGCTTTTTGATATTCAAATTAGTGTGAAGGACAAATAACCTCTTTGCACAAGTTTTAAAAAGGGCAATTAATTCTTTTGAATTAATAATAAAAAAGGACCACTTTGACAAGAAAATAATTCCACACCACAATTGCAGAGAAAGGACTGGATCTTGTATTTTATTTCTTCATAGTGGTCAAGTGCAACCATGACTAGTCGGGCTATCATTGGATGATCCACTTTTGCAGGAGGGAGATAGTGACTCACACGATTCTGAGTCTTTGGATATTCATAGCTAGAATGAGGCTTCGTGTCATAGACTGTGCTTGTAGCCTGTTATATTTTGATGTTTGAGACTTGTGGATACATGTTTGAGACATTTTGGTTTGGATATATATATTGATAGACTATGGTTTTGATGTTTGAGACTTGTTATAAAGCTGTTATACTGATTTATACTGCTGCTATCATCATTTATGTTGTTATATTACTGTTGTAACTCGTGAATTGGTGATTTATTTGCGTATTGTCTTGTTGTTATCAATTATTGGCATATCTCTCTCTTTCCCTCTCTATCTATAATATCTTAATATATTTAAAAATTTACACACATATAACACTGACACATATTTTAAAAATTTGTATACTGTTGTCCCCTGTCGTCCCCTATTTTTGGCTCTTTAGGAAATGTCTCGAAATGGGTCCCCTGCCGTCTCACTGTCCTCGTCCTCGTCCCCCAAACGTCATGTAACATAGCAAAGAATCATATATTTCATCTTTTGAACTTTGAAGAAAATTTGAAAAAAAATGAACAAATTGAAGATTAACACATACTTCTTTTGTTGGTTGTTACCTCACTCCTCTCCTTCAGTTCTATTCAATGCTTGTTTTTCCAATTGCACCTTCAACACCTTCTGCTTTGTCTTTCTAACGTGGTAAAGTTTTATTTTTCATGTAAAAATGAAGTTAAATGCTATGAATGAAGTGTTTTGTGTTTGCATGTTATAGTTAGAGGTTTGTGGGGGCCACAAAGAGCAAAACAAAAAGAGTTTTTTTTGTATAATGTTGTTGGAAAATAGTTCATCGGCACCTTGTTCCCTGGTTGTCTTGTCGTTTTTGGTATGTTTGTGGCAAAACAATTTGGGGATTGTTGGGAAACATCCCCAAATCGTTCCTTGTCTATGGGATGTCTTGGGTGTGGGGACAAGGGTAGAAAACCTTGGGGACACATCTTATGTTTCATAGGTAATATTCTCTACAAATCTACTAATATGTGTGTTTTTGACTAAGATACCAGTCTTGGTATTTGTTCTGGTCGGGTTCAACGGTTTGGTTCATGGGTTTGGGCAATTTGTTTTTGGGGTTGGGTTTGTTTTGGTTTTGTACATACAAAAGTATATAAAAACTAGAAATATATACATATTTGTAGTTTTAATTAAGTTCAAAATACCACATATAGGGGAAAGGGACTAGTAGTGGCTATAGCTAATTTCGTGCGCTTAATTGAGGTACCAAACGATATCGGATTTCAATGATTTTTTTTAGTTGTTTCCGCATGTGAATTAACTTCTTAAAGCTAAGGTTTTGGCTTCAGGCCAATAACGATGCACTCTATAGGAGACGTTATGTGTGAAAGGGTCAAAAAGTGGTCAAAAAAGTGTTGACCGATACTTGACCCCTATTGCACCAATAACCACTCACTCAAAATACCACAAATCACTAGTACTTGTGGACAAGTGTCCCAGTAGCGGTTCACAAATCTCCAGTAGTGGTTCACAAATCTCGAGTAGTGATGCACAAATGAGCAAATCATGGGTCCAAAAAGCTAAAAAATGATCCACTATTGGTATATAAATGATCCATTACTAGTGACCTTATTGCGTAACAATGAGTGAACCACCATTGGACCTCGATTCACTATTGGTTCCTTTCCCCTAGCATCATATATTGTATAATAAACAGAACCTCCACGAAAGTTAAAAATATTACAATGTTAATCAGTCAAACTCGAGTGTCATGATATATATCAAAATTAAAAACTAACAATGTCAAGTGTCAACAATTAGCCATTACATATCAAGCATCATCATGTTGGCCTTCAAAAATGTCATTACCATCCATATTAGATGATGTAGATATTGGTAAATTAGAAGAAACACAATGCACACTAGCACTAGCACTAACAAATACATAATTGGATAACCCATATCATGGAAACATAATAATAGCCATTGTACATTAACTACATCATCTCCTTCCACCTCCTCCGACCCATCCCAACCAAATGAAAAGTCATCTTCTAGACAACAAGTAAGCATCAAGTAACATTAGGGAAAATTGGTCAATTTGATGATGATGTTGTAGATGATGACCTCTCGGCAAATTTGGAAACACAGTTAGCAAACTTGAAATTTGAGAGTTACTTGTCAAATTAAAAAAGTTTAGTGGGGGTATAGGGGCACATCATTTTGCATTCACTCACAATAAGAGAAATATATTTGTTTGTCTTTGAAATGCATTGGAGTCCACATTTTAGGCCTTGGGGGCGTTTTTAGATCTTTGGTCAAATTTAGAAGTCAAAATATAATTTTTTTTAAAAAAAAAATTGCAAATTCGTCTCATGGGTGTGAAAACCAACCAAATACATTGCAAGTTCCCCCAGTGTCTTGGACAAACCCACACATTTGGAGTGAGACTTCGGCTGGCCAAGGCGGATTGTATCTAGATCCTTATTTGGGCCAAACAGAACCCAAACAAGTGGGTCAAATATAATGAATCAGTAATATAGGTTTTCAAAGAAAATTCTATAACATTTATGTATTTTAAATTTTGGTGAAATTACCTTTTGTTGAGTTTTTCTCCGAGATTTGCCATGTCTTGAGTTTTTAAATTTTTTGGGCCTGCTGAGTGATTGTTGAGTACATGTTTTCAACAATGATTTTGATTAACTGTTAAATATGTAGTTGCAAAAATATCAACCGATTTGTCTGAACCAAAAGATGAAATTGAATAAAAAGCCCTAAAAATCTCCAAACCCTACTAAAAAATTGATCAAGCCATGGTTGAAATTTTGGACAAAATAATGTGTTCGACAGTTGCACGCAATAGCAAAATAAACCTTGTACAAATGCAAATGAAAACAAACTCGGCAATTTATCAGTAAACCTTGTGATTTATCATTTATATGAGTTCCTGCCATTTCTAAAGCATTTTTTTGGTAAAAGTCAGCAGAAACCTATTTGAGCTGTGGAAATTTATTGATTTTACCAGTCAAAAAATCGCCCTAGCATTATGTTCGTGATTTCATATCTAGTTTATGATGATTTTTACTAGTATGGTTCTAATGCGAGTGATTTGACGACAGTTGCATGCAATGGCAAAATAAACGTTGTACAAATGCGAATGAAAATAAACTCGGCAATTTATCAGTCAACCTTGTGATTTCTATGAGTTCCTGCCATTTCTAAAGCATTTTTATTGTAAAAATCAGCAAAAACCTATTTGAGCTGTGGAAATTTATTGATTTTACCAGTCAAAAAATCGTCCTAGCATTATATTCGTGATTTCATATCTAGTTTATGACAATTTTTACTACTATGTTTCTAATGCAAGTGATTAACAAAATCGTCAATTTGTATGAGTTTAAGGATGATAAGCTACCTATGTAATCTTTAGGAAGTAAATATATGTCTAACCCATTTCCATATAGCTAAGCAATTTTTATGACAGACACATCTTGTCTTGCAGGTAGTAGGGTTATAATAACTATTATTCTGTTGTTAGCTCTATAGTATGTTTGTGTAGCTGAAATAAGTGTTACTGTAGATAACAGTTTCATTGCTTCAATTAAGCAAGAGTCAACAACATTGTGCAGCTTTGATGTTTAATATTATGTGCTTTGAAAGTAGCAATGCATCAGTTCTGAAAAGGTATTTTGATGGGTCATTTTAGATCAAATAATTGATCACATGCTAATGCTTATAGTTTTAATTTTCTGAACAGCGGATGGAATATACGATGTATAGATTTCGGTTTTACACATAATATTTGTGGTGCTGATGATTCATGTATTGGCTGGGGTGTGTCCCAAAATGGAGAGCTTGGATTTGGTCCGTTAGGTCCAAAGTATGAACTTCAACTTGTTTATTGGCATTCCTTTTTCCTTTAGCATCTATATTACTGTGTCTTGCTGTCATTGCTAGACATCATTTATATAACTTACCATTATACTTGTAAAGTTCTGTGACTTTTTCAATATTCTATAAAATTTAAAACTATGGTGGGATTCTTTATTAATTCTGCAGGTCATCTGCAAATCCAAAGAAGATTGACAGTCTTGATGGAATGCATGTGCTGAGGTACAGAAATTTTACCTAACGAATATAACCTGGACTTGCAGAAAGAAGATTTTATTTTAGATTTTGTTGGTAACTTCATTTTGATGGATTTTCCGAGTTATGTAAATTCTAGTGCTGACTGATTATTCATAATCATTATTCTTCATTTTCCACCTCCATCTCACCATTAATTTGAAAACTGTATTTAGTGTTGCATGTGGCTATTCACATTCCCTCATAGTTGTTGATCGAACAATACTGGCTGATGGATTAGAAAAGGTATGTTATATTTTTTATATTCATTATTTTGTCCATTTATACACAGTTTTTTTATCTTTTTACAAGGCTGTCCAATTCCATGAATCTTTTCAATAAAGACAAATTCTTCTTTAATTCTCCTCCAAGCTTGTAAGCTTAGATTTTTTTTCTGTTTTAATGTATTCTTGCTATACTGGTTATATTGAGATTTAAATTTTCAGGCACTTTTTTTATTTCCACAAGACAACTGCTTCTAAAGAGATGCATTGCAACTTGAAGAACCATTCTGATCTATTTTCTTAGCTTCATGTCATATGAAGCTTTGACTATTTGTCAATCCTAGTCAAGCAAAATACCTTTCTCAACAACCTTTATAAATTCTAATTCTGGATGAATATATTGGTTTGTGTTCTTTGTATTTCTCATACGAGATGCTGTCAATCCGTGGAAAGAAACATTTACTTGGTTTCTTTCTGTCCAAACCTTTTAGCATTATATGAGCTAATGCATACTAGGTAATCCAGAATTACTGTGCATGTAAACAAATTTGCTTTCAAAGTCTACAGTGAATTTAATATTTATTTTTGTTGTTAGAGTCAATATTGTACTCTGTTTGCAGGATGAACTGACATTTTTTTGTTTTGTTTTTTGTAGCTTGAAGTCTTTGATGGTGAGAGACCTCAAGGTGTGTTACGTGGTTTAATAGTGAACTTGCTTTTCTTGAAGTTTATCTTTCATATTCCTCTATAAACTTCAACATAATTTCATCTGCTCATGAAATGTCACAAACTCGTTTTATATGCCATCTAACATTTGAAGAATTTGAATTAACAGATGATATTAAGGACGAGGAGAAAGTACCAGATAAGAATACACCTGTAAGCAAGTCAGGAAAGAAAAGGAAGGGTGCTTCTGATGATGTGCCCGTTGAAGCATCTGTTAAGTCCGAGAAAAAGCCTCGCAAAAAGGCATCAAAGAAAAAGTATTCATCAAACTCAGAGAATAGTGATGATGATGGTGGTGATGATGACACTGACAGTGAAGAAGATGCAAATGGTTCTTCAAAGAGTCACAGTAAGAGCCGTGGCCGTGGCCGTGGTGCTAGTCGTGGAGCATCCACTGGCCGTGGTAAATCAAGTAGAGGTCGAGGGAAAGGAAAAGGTGCCAGAAGTGGCAAAGCTAGATAAGTAACTGAAATTTACTAACAAAGATTGATCTACAGGATTTGTTCGAACCCATTTGCCAAGTAAATTAAAATTTTGAAACTAGCTATTGGATTATCACTTATCCAGCACCTTCAACAGAAATATTCAAATTGTATATTTTGGTTGATGGTGCAGAGGCATATTTCAGGTCCTGCTGGTCCGATACATTTTGCGTACTGTAATTAAATTTTCACTGATTCAGATATCTATTGTCACAACATTGGTCAATTTATTTATATTAAACATGATTTGGGGGTTGAGTAATCATTTTAGCGGCATTGTTTTTCTAGACCAGGTGTTATACATGCAGAAAATCAACATACATTGAAGTGAACAAATTTTGAAGTAAAGCGTGTTTTTAGTCTCATTTTTTTTTTGAATGGCCCATTTAAATATGGCCACCTTTTAAGGAAAGTTATGGATTGTCCAAGCAAAAATCTAAATTTAAGATTTTTGAAGACCTGAATAAAACTGCGTATTAAGTCCATGCCCTAGAACTAGTTATATCTGCCAAAGTTTAGAAGTGTAAATAACATTTTCTCTGTTTTTCACATTTATTAGTATACAAGTAGTTTTTCTGTTTCAGAAAGCTGGAAAGATGTGCCAAAAGGTATATAGTTAAACATGAAATGTTGTTACAGAATATTGGATAGAAGATATATTCCAGTTTCAATTGATAAAAAGGGTTGAATGTTTTCCTTCTTCTGGAAGCAAGTTGACACTTCTGCTTGGGATATCTTTTAAAAGTGAACATCTGGGAATGGTTTAAAAAATCCAATAAATAGAGTAGCTTCTGTTGTCCTTAGTTAGGAATGGCAAAATGTGGTCTATTTCACAATACATATCGTGATGGGTTGAGCATTGTTTGTATTAGTTGTCTCTGTTAGTGCAGACCTTATGCTTTCAATATCTCTAGTCCTTGCTGCGATAGGTGTGCATATGGACAACCCTTTTTTAATCAATAAAATAGAGCCATCAATACAATAAGATTACATTGACAGCAGCAATATAGGAGATAATTAAGCATCTTTTATCAAAATTTGGAGTGATACAAAAATAAGCAGCAATATAGAATGGAGGTGGGTGGGAGATAGAAACGGCCCTGGCTTCTCTTCGCTTCATTGCATATCTGGGTGGGTGTATACGTCACTAACAAGCACCAATGTTCCAGATTCAGTGGCCGGGGTCAAAGAATCAGCGGCAAATCCCTATTTGATATGAAGATGTAGATCAAAACCCATAATGTCCAGATATTCAGGTGTAAGTGAGGGTTTAATAGCCAATCACGGAAGCAAGGGGCATCTCTTATTGGGGTTCCAAAACGGCAAATGTAATCCCACACAGAAGTGGATGGAGGTGGCATAAGCGATCTTGAAATCCAGTTAGTCAAACATATTCACACAAATCACTGGGAAAAAATGGAACAGATGGAATGTGAGGTAGAGGTATCAATTGAAGGATGACAGTATCAGAGGAGAGGCATGGATACATAGCAGAAGGCAAAAATCAGGAGAGATGATAATGCCATCAATGATCGTTACTCTGACTTTGGATAACACTAAACAGAAGAGTTGTGCTAACCAAATGGTGTGAAATGGATGCCCTTGTGATCAGATCATGGAGTAGTGGAAAAATGCCTTTAAAGTTAGTCAACATCTAACTCCTTTTGAATTCTTTTTTTCTCATAGAATGCATCTTCCCTACACCAAAGTATAAATTTTTTTGAGGGATCAAGTTTCCATTGCTTAGAGTGGACACCAAATTTTGGTCCATTAAAATATACCCTCAAAAAAGTCCCCATGTGGTTTAGCCCAGTTGATCTCCGTGTAGAATTTAAGAATATGGAAGCCCTAATTAAAATAGGGCATGCCTAGCGCACTCTTTTGGGAGTCGGTGAAGATTTTGTAAATGGGAACCATGAGTAGAGGCTAATATTTTGGTGGAATCTTAGATCTGAGGAGCTTGAGATCATTTCCAAGTTTGGGAAATGGTTGCAGAAAGTGACAAAAGTTAAAAAAAGTTGTTTCAAGTTGTTTAGTGAGTAATACCAAGTACATCAAAAGTTCAGAGTTGGAAGTTGAAGCCAAGTGTAATCGTGAGAAGGCGACCACTCCACTGACATCCAAAACAGATGAAGGGTTTGAGTTAGGGTTAGCTCCTTCAGAGAAGAAGCAAGGGACATGGAAAGGAAAGGAGATATTGACAGAGAAAGCAGGGAAACATAAAACTGAAAGCTAGGAAATCTATTGGTCTTAGAGCTTATAATACTTGGTATAAAAGAAAGAACAACACCAGAATTAGAGAGAATAATGGAGGGCAAAGGGATAAAATTTGCAGAGTTCCCAATTTCAAAACAATCAGGACTCTAGTGTGAAAGGCATCAGGTGGAATGTGAAGTAGAGAAACAACCTTCAAAAGGAATAGAGGAGACCGAGGCCCCACAATTGGAGGAGGAGATTGACGCAGACGTGATATCAACGAAAGAAAAGATTCCTCAACAGAATTGGATGCATTATGTGATTTTTTAGATCTATCAAAAAGTGTAGGAGGTGGTGGTTGAAACAAATCTGATGTAGGTTAGTGAACACCAATCAAGAAGCAGGAGATCTTGCTGGAATTGTTGGAGATTGAAGAAAAAGAGGTTGTAGAGAAAGAACTCTTATTTGAAGGGGTGGATCCTCATGGGTTAAATGAGGAAGAACCATAAGCTTTGGAGGGATTAGACATTATCGGACCCCCCTCACTAAGACAAGTTGGATTGTGGAAAGATTGTAGGGAAAAGGCAGAGAAGGAAGACACCATTGGAGCTTAGAACTAAAGATGACGATGTATATGTGAAAATCTACTTGTGTAGTCAAGCGTAAACAAGTGAAACACGTTAGTAAAACACCTAGCTAACACAAAGATGATCACACACCTCCAATTGAGCCAAAATGGATGCACCCACAATCCATTGATTTGCTCATTGGTTGGAGAATGTGGATATGCTCTCCAAACACAGTTTATGGAATCCCCAAGATAATGCAAAGCTCACTAATGATCAAATGAAGCTACAAGTGCAACTACAATGGAAAATGAGATGATAATCTAATGCAAACTAGTTATAAAATTAACAAGATAAAGATGATAATACAAGATTGATACTATGATTATCAATGCTATGAGATGTAAGATTAACATGAGATTGCTATGATATTCTAAACTAAATGATCATAATGACAATATGAAAATGAGTTAGCAAATTAGCATAATAACATTATATGCAAATGATTCAACAAACTAACATGATAACTCTAATGCAAATGATAATGGATGAAGTATATTGGAAGAGGCTCCTATTTATAGGAAATAGAGGGAAATTGACAATTGAGATTCAAAGTGGAATGAAGGGCTAGTATGGGAGAGGATTGATGAGGTGGAGCCTATGTGGAAGCCACATAAGAGTCGCATAAGTAAGGTGGTTGGCCATGCAAAGGGCATGAGTTGCTCACACATGTGTGAGCAACCTTTGAAAGTGATAGGGCTTTTAGGAGAGGAGACAAAATGGAAGAGGGGAACGGTTCAAGGTTGCTCACATGTGTGAGCAAATCCCAAAGAGGAAAGAGGGGACAACCTTGCAAGAATGTAGGTGAGTATTTAAGGAAGATGGTTAGCTACCTTGGGAAAGGTGGCTCAACATTACGAGGCTAATCTTTTTAGGAATCCAAAAATTAGCATAGTTAATCTAGTATTAACCATAAGGGTAGGTTCAAGAATGATGGTGATGGTAGTAGGTTATAGATTTAGGCTAGCCTTAGGATTTAAATAATAAAATTATTCAAATAGGGATTAAAAAGGGGAAAAGTATTTAAATACAACAAGGGTTAAAATGTATTTGGGTAAAATTCAAATACATTAGGAATTATAGAAGAATAAATGAATATAATTAATTAAATACATTTAATTAACCATATAGAAGAAAGGGGGAATATAATTAATTAATTACAATTAATTATATAGCTGGGGTCAATTAATTAAATAAGATTTAATTAACAAAAAGATAAATGTCATATAAGTATAAGAAACATTTTTAGATGTATAATTTTTAGAAGTATACATTTGCCCCCTTTTGATGCGATGTCTACAATGGTCTTGCATCAAAGAAAATAAAATAAGATGCCCCAGGGGAAAACAAAGGCCTAAGAGTCGTGCTGTAGCAATGACAATGGAAGGGTGTGCCCCCTCAAGAAAATAACACAAAAAATTAATTTTGGGGAATTTTCTTGAAAAAAGGCAAAAAAGGAAGAATAGGGAGAGAAAATAGAAGAGAACAACGAACTTGTATGACCAACAGGGTGGTGGGAGAAAATGGTAGAAAAACGGGTCCGGGAAGAAATTGGGGTCCACGGGGGCGGGGGAGGGGGGCATAAGTAGGTATGAAGGGCCCTACAAGAGGTCATTTTCAATATCTCAAGTTAAAAATTAGAGCTCTAGGTGAAGGAGATGGTGGAGTAGAGGGAGAAGGATCAGTTGGGCGAGCATGTGTGCAGCTATCAAAGACCGATAGAGTATGACCCTCCTTTGAGTGCCCGAACATTGCTTTATACTTTTCATTTTTAGTTTACACTTTTACATTTAGTAGGCGCCATACGACCAATTAGGGCTTCAGAAGTGGGTAGGTCAAAGATGTCGATCCCATGATAGGTGTTTGTGTAGGCGCTAATAGCGAGATCAACGTCTGCAAAAACACGGGTTCGAGGGTAGGAAGTAGGCAGAGACATCGATTCGAAGTTGGTAGGAGATCACGGATCCGCACCTACGTTGATCGATGCATGCATAGATCAATACATGCACCAAGAACTGACACCTGCACTAATACCAAGGCTAGGGCTAGGGTAAGGGCTTAAAACTGTTTAGAAACACTAGCAAGGGGATTTAGTTTGGGTTGGTGTAGACCGGGGACATGATACCCTAATCAGGATTGGGATGGGAAAAGGATTAAAGCTATAGATTTATTAACGCAGGTTCTGATGACTATAGGCTCAATTTTCACTGTTGGTGTCACGTGAGCACTGTCCAACTACAATGGAGTTGCGAGAGTAGATAATGATACAGGAGTGGGGATTGGTCATAGCACTAGGACTTGACCATGTGCACTAGTGGCCTCGGCTATAGGCACACAACAAGATGATGACAACTTTGGTTGAGAGATGACATATCGATACTTCTAGCTTCCATCTTCTGACATGGGAGGCTACTATAACACTTTTAGACGTGTAGTGGATCTATCACGTGCCTATTAGAAGTGTGATCCCAGAGTACAAATTGGAGATGTTGACTATTAAATGGAGCTAGCATTTGAGAGGCTAGTGCAGAGGATACTGAGGGCCCATACTCAGATGCCATGGCGAGCGACGATTGATAGGAGATTGCCACGATTGGCCTTATATCTCGCAGGGTTGGTTGGAGGTCACATTTCATTGGACCTGTCAGGACATGGATTCATAGTTGGCTGGGTGAGGGTGTTAGTCCACATGCTAGGGTGTTAGTCCACATGCTGGAGTGGAGCACCATCTACTGCTAGGGATATACCATCCTGGGTCAGCTGTACCATGAGTTGCACATGTGTGCCTATCATAGATACAAGAACCTAGGCACAGGGGTTTCATTGCTTCTAGTGTGGGCGTGGGAGCACATTGACATGCTCAGGCCATTAAGGTTATTTGATAGGGAGGTATGGGAGTCCTACACGTGCAGGTATAAACCACCTCTGAGATACTCTTTGGTGGGGCCCACAGGGTATTGGCACTGGATATTCGATGAGTTGCTGGTGTTCATGTGGACACCAGACATAGATTGCGAGTCGTAGGGAGTCTTCGACGAGAAGACAGAGCAGGAGGATGACATCGAGGATAAGTATTACTTCGCCTTCATACAAACGAATTGATGGTTACTGGGTTGTACCATCTATCAGATAGAGAGGTATAGACCATGAATGGTGATGAGGAAGTTTGTGATGGTTTAGGATGTGGTCAATGGGGGAATCCTTCATCCGTATGTTGCTAGAGAGGGGGAGTCTTGGGGAGGTATGCAGATGTTGTGTCAGTTCAGACGAGCTGGCGATATATGACACCAGTTCCGTGGGTGAGGGGTCAGGATAATCCATATGCAAGGATGACGAAAACCTATGCGGCATGGTGGGAAACACACCTACCAGTACGTCTGACAGACCCAAACCACATAGCAACAGAGGAGCATCCCGGAGACAACATGGATGTGGATAATCAGGGAGATGGAGGAGACGAGGGAGGGGATGAAGGAGATGAGGGAGATGGGGGTGCATGAGGATCCATGGTTCTGAGACAGAGAGCGCCACAAGCACAGGTTAGGAAAACACTTGCATAGAGACAGACACATGTGCAGGTTGGTGTTGGGGCAACACAAGCACATGCTCCCTAGGTATAGGGACAAGGACATGTACCATAGACACAAGTACTACACAGACAGGCTCAAACACAAATACCAACACCCATACCAATAGACACAGTGCCAAGGGCTCAGTATGATAGCCTTGAAGATAGACTGGATTTGGTTAGCAGAGACAGGGATAAGAGTAGGACCCAGGTTGTGAGCATGGAGCTGGAGAGAGACACCACCAGAGGAGAGAGGGACAACTTGCACGACAAGGTAGCTCGATTTAATGTGCTACTAGGACATAGAGGGCACATAGTGCCAGTTTAGATAGGACACTCGCAGATATGCAATGCCAGTTTAGATAGGACACTCGCAGATATGCAATAACAGAGAGACAACACATGCCTTGGTAGATGGTTTACAAAGATCTTTAGGTGCCACAATGGTGGAGGCCGAAAGGGTGGAGGTTGAGGCTAGAGTGGGACAAGAGAGGCGCAGAGGGCGCCGAGAGGGATGAGGCACGTAGCCAGGATTCTGAATACCACTCAGGAGAGAGAGAGATAGATAACTAGATAGACAGTTATGATAGGGGGGATGGGCCAGGTTCTGACAAATGCCTTTTCTGCACACATGACAACAGCTAGGACAAGACAAAAGGCCGAGTATTACAATGGGTTGTATTACCAGGCAGTTCCGGAGGATCAACATTCTCTTGTGTTCTCAGAGAGGACACAATCTCAAACGACATGGGGGTCAGTTGGATCAATGGGGATGAGGGTGCCGAGGCCACCACAAAGGGACTAGGGAGAGGGACTATCCCGACTAGCACGATGAGCACTGACCAACTATCTGACACACATTTTTGGATTTTGAGATGATACTTATACATCAGCAATATGTATGCATTTGTGACGTTATGTATCTATTCAATGGACTCATGATGATTATATATGATGCTTTATGAGACGTTTTGATGGACTTTTTAGGACATTTGATGGACTATGAACGTATTATGGACATTTATGATGATTTATATGATGCGGTTGTCTGTCTATATGATGTCTACTATGAGATGCATAGATGATTTATTATGACGTCTATGTTATTAACATGATTTCTATGATGTAATATGTGATGCTTATGTGATATTGACACTTTGTGATGCAGGATGCGTGTGCTTATGAGGTGCATATTAAATGATATGTATGATTATGGTACTATGTGTGTGATGCAGGAATGCGTGGAGCATTTATGATTACAATGATGTGATGTAAATGATTTGATGAATTTATGATAATGTAGATGTATGCATGTGAATGTGATGTTATGATATGGAGTATGGATATATGCTACGTAGATACATGTATGGATACTAATGTTTTTTGAAATGATGATATGATATGTATATATGCAACACATGATGTATGATGTAAAGATGTGTGTATTGACTTATATGATGTACAAAATGTAAAGTATGACTTATGATCTGAATGCAGTGTAAATGATATGATGTGCATAATGATGAATGACACTATATGATTATGTAATGCAAAACAACCTTTATAGATGTAAATGAAATGATGATGTAATGATGCAATGAAACTATCTAAAATGAACTTAAATGAACATATGCAAGATGTAATATAATGATATGAATGAAATGACTATGATATGGAATGAATGATGAAATTAATATAATTAGTGATCTAAATGCATTGTGAATGATATTTTAATGATTATGAACTAGATGCAAGAAAATGAATGTGATGACTATAGAATGAAACATGCAAAATTAATTCCACTAATATGCAAAGTAATCTAAAATTATATGCAAAATGGACTAATGATATGTTTAACTAAAATGCCCCTAAAATGAAATGTAATGCATGAAACACAATTTTTGTGTGTATTAGAATAACTCGGAGGGACACTTAGTGGTGTAGGGATGGGATGAATAAATAGGAGCCTCAAAATGCAAAATGATCCTAAAAATTCAACTACCAAATGCAATGGGGATTTGGGGAGTTTTCTGTGTTGATGTGGAGAGCATACACTAGTTTGAATTCGCAGGAGGTATGCACTGCATGTTAGAAATCATGGACGACATGGATCCTTTGCATGGACTAGACTCTCAAATAGACAAGGTATCTTCAGGAACATAGATGTAGATTAACAACCAGGGCGAAACTAATGTAGTGAAATACATGGAGAACATGCCCCCAGTGAAACATAGATAACCATAATTGAGTAACCAACACATATGCACTAAAGTACCAACAAACATATCATTCTGGAATCAACGAAGTGTAGTAATATACATCATTCAAAATACACCAAAATATGGAAGATCAAGGTGATGTTGAGTAGGCTCTATTGAAACACAAAAGATAAAATCAAAACAAAGACCTTATGACCAAGTGGTCATTCAGTCCACAATTCTTTCCATGAACAAGGTTTGTGAGATGATCGATTGATAAGCCAACTCAGGAAGGATACATCCTAAGGAAAAGGATTGATGAATGTGATTTAATGAATGCTTGATAGACAATAGTTGTGAAATGAATAGTAGCTAGGAAACTTGATCTCAAGATTCAATTTTGATAAAACTTATGCGGTCAAAGTATCTATGATAAGCTCAGTGTGATGGGGTTAAGCTCATTGTAATGGGGTAAAGTGATTGATGGATCCTTTATTCTGAACATGGGTAAACAATTTCTTGTCATGAAGGGGTGATAGGAAAATGGGAGGTTTAATGAGGTGTGGAACTAAGATGGGGTAATGGTAGGATTCCTGCACAGACATGGGAAAGGAAGATAAATCTGTGATAATGGATGGATGGATGTATGAATTTCTCAGGGTGAGGTGGAAGGGATGAAAAGTGAACTAGATAGATGGTGGATCCAACTTGTTACACATGAAACCTGAGGCAGGTTTTCACCATGGTACTTGTCCAAGGCCCTTGATTTCCAAGTTTTCACCATTGGACACTTATTTGTCTTTACTTTTTTGATTTTTGATTTTATGAATATTTTGATTTTTTTTGGTATTTTTTGACTTAACAAGATGAGACTCCCTGATGAACTACACATAGAAGCATTTCAGATATATGATATTGATTGGATATTCTTCCGATGTTGCAAGATGATAAGCCCCAAATCCAAATTAGCTATGACAACATACAAGCCCAAGAAATTAGGCTCAAACTTTCCTTTCTTTTCACGTCTCTTGAAATTCTTCTGATTCTACTGCAGGACAAGATCACCAACTTAAAACTTACGAGTTTTGATCTCCTTATTATAATTTAATCATAGGTAATTTTGATACACACAAAGGTGGTTTAAGGCACTAAGGAGCCTCTCATCAAGGAGTTGAAGCTCTTACAAGCGAGAAACTCCGTATTCTTCATTAGATAACAAATTCTTTAGGGATATTATGAGGGAAGGTTCGATCTCAATCTCAATGGGGAGGATGGATTCAATACCATAATCGAGGGTAAGTGAAGTGGCTTTGGTGGGTGTGCGGTAGGACCATAGGGAGGGGTTTAAATATAGATGCCAATCGTGACCAACTTCATTAACCAATTTCTTGAAGATTTTAATGATAGTTTTATTCGTAGCCTCATCTTGACCGTTAGCTTGTGGATAGTAAGAAGAAGAAAAATGCTACTTAAAGCTAAACTTCTTACATAAGTCAGTGACATCCTTGTTCTTGAAAGGAGACCCATTATTAGTAATGATGTTGTGTGGTATACCATAGCGATAAAAGAGATAATTTAGGATGAGCTTTGATATCTACTTTTGAGTAGTATATGTAAGAGGTATGACTTCAACCTATTTAGTAAAGTACTCAGTGGCGACAATGACACATTTATGGCCGTTGGAGGAATTAGGATATACTTTTCCAACGATATTGATTCCCCAATGAGAGAAGGGCCATGGGGTGATAGTGGGCTATAGGGATTGGGAAGGTGCATGTATTAAATCACTGTGCTATTGACAAGGCACACATTTATTTTCATAATGGTCGACATCTTGTTCCATGGTTGGCCAGTAGTATCATGTATGCAATAACTTCTTTTCTAGAGTGAGACCACTAGAATGGGCCCTACATATTCCTTGATGAACCTCTTCTAATGCAGTTTTGGCTTCTTCTGAATCCAGACAGCTAAGGAGGGTTCCATAAAAGTGTTTTTGAAAGAGGGTATCACCTAGGATGGTATATCGGGAAATGTGAAAAATGAATGTCTTTTGTTGGTTAGCAGTGAGTTGGAGCAGAATGATCTCATCATGTAGGTAAGTGTAAATATCTTGGTACCAAGGGGAATCAAGACCAACAATGTCACACACCATTTTGGATTTTGACATGTCATAGGTAGGGAACATAAGGTTCTCGACAAGAAACTCACACTTATGACTATTTTCAGGCATAGAGATCAAGGATCGGATTATAGCCACTGCGTCGACAACTTTGTTGTTGGTTTTAGAAATATGTTGGAATTGAATTTCTACAAAGTGTTGTTTCAAATATTTGACCATTATGCGGTAGGGGAGAAAATTATCATCCTTCATCTGATATTCATCATTTATTTGTTTGATAACCAATTGAGAGTCACCAAAGATAAGTAGGCTAGTGATTTTCCATCAAACAACTAGACGAAGTCCTGTAACCAAGGCCTCATATTCTGCAATTTTTTTTGTGCACATGAATTCCAACTTATTGGATTTTGGGATTTAATCTCCCTTTGGTGTCACAAATAATATTCCCACCCCCGATCCTTTCTATGTAAAAGATCCATCGAAATAGAGTTTCCATTATATACTCGGGATAACAGTCATGATGGATTCATCAGGAAAATTTGGAATGATAGGATGATCTCCTTGAAGAGGGGCTTTTTCTAATTGGTGTGTGATCACTTGTCCTTTTATAATGTTTTGATCCACATATTCAATATCAAACTCACTCAATATCATAACCCCCTTTGCTGTACAACTGGTAAGTGCAACTTTAGACATCAAGTACTTGAGTGGATCAATCTTTGCAATGAGTTGGTTCTTTTGGTTAAGCATGTAATGATGATGTTTTTGTGTACAAAAGACAATGAAAAAGCATGATCAATCTATAGGTATATAGCTTAACTCATATCCAAATAGTATTCTACTCATATAATATATTGTTCTCCATTTCTCATTATAATCTAACTATGCTAAGAGATCTCCCAATGTGACAATAGAGGAAGATTTGTATAGAATCAAAGGTCATCCTAGGATAGGCGGGACCAACACTGGTGGATTAGCTAGATACTGCTTAAGTTGTTTGAAAGAAATCTGAAAGAGACAATCCCATAGGAACTTGATGTCTTTTCATAGGAGGTGAGAAAAATGGTGGACCTTATCTGCAAGTTGAGAAACAAATATGTGGGTGGACTGGAATCTTCCTTATATGATGCAAATATGTTTTAGTGTTTTCAGAGGAAACATCTCTAAGATATCTTTCACTTTCTTTGGATCTAATTCTTTTCCTCTGTGGGACACAATATAACCTAACAACTTTCCTCATTGTACACCAAAGAAACATTTCCTTGGATTCAACTGAATTTTGTATTTCTCTAATCTGTCAAATATTGTTATGAGTACAAAAATGTGCGATTCTCTAGTCTTTGATTTTACCAAAAGGTCATCAACATAGTCATCCATGATATCATATAGGAGGTCATGAAAGATAGTTGTCAGAGTGTGTTGATAGGTAGCTCCAACATTCTTTAGTCCAAAGGGCATGACCTGATAACAAAAGGTACCCCAAGGTGTGGTGAATGCGGTCTTGTGTTGATATTCTGCTATAATTTTAATATGAATATAACTAGAAAATCTATCCATAAGGGATAACATATCATGTATTGAAGTCAAATCCACTATGATGTCAATTTTGGGAAGTGGAAAACCATCCTTTAGAAATGTTTTATTCAAGTCTGTAAAATACATGCAAATGTGAATGCCCCTAGAGGCTTTACCTACTGGAACAATGTTGGAGACCCACTCAGGATAATCTATAATCCTTATGAACTCAGCGTCAAGCATCTTCTCTAACTCTACTTTCACTAGTAGGGCTATCAACGGATGCATCTTGCATAACTTTTGTTTGAAAGGTTTTTCTTTAGGGTCTACTGCAAGATGGTGAATGAATAGATCAAGGTCCAGTATAGGGATATATTTATAAGTATAGGAAAAGTTCCTCTATGCTTTTTAAAGAAAATCAGTGATGTCTGATTTCTGTTTCTCATTCAAGGATGTTGCTATGAATGTGATTTCAGGTTCTTCAATGGTACCAAGATTCACTTCAATTGTATCTTCTTTAGGGATGGATAATTTTTCTCGTCACAAAGACATGAAAGGCAAGTCAACTTCTCCCACTTTTGGAACCTCAAATATATTTTCACTAGAAGATGCGTCCTTTGTTTTTTATTTTTTCTTCATCCTAAGGTGCCTTAGGAAGGTTTTCACTAGGAGATGTTTTGTTCTCTTTTTTATTTTTATCTTGTTTTTCATTTTTGCGATTAAGAGAGTTGAATTGTTTTCCAAAATAAGGTTGATCATGATATTTGATTTCATGCTCATAGTCTCGGGGATCTCCTAGGGTAGAGAGATCTAATATTGCTTCATTTGAATCACACATGTCCAAAGTTCATGGTGAGTCTTGTTGGTCCTGTAGGATTTGAGATTGACAAATCCATAGTTCGCCAAGAACACCTGCATGCAAATGACCTGTTACAGGAAGGAAGTCGAAGAGACAAAAAGCAAAGCTTGGAAAATCTCAAGCTGTGTGAGAGAAATTGTATTCCAAGATAATAACAAATAATTACAAAGTTCAACCTATAAGGTGAACGAAACCCTAAAAAGGTAAAAATCTAGGTTGCACATAATAATTAATATAAATATTTATTATGATGCACCTAAGAGACAAATTAAGTAAAATAGAGTAATAAACAACTTAATTAATTAAATCAAAGTGATCTAATTAATAAGTGTAGACTTATAATTACTCTAACACCCCACCTTAAGCGAATCTCAGGAGGTAAGATAACCTAACACAACTATGAAAGAAGGAAAAAATGGGTCTCGACAACAAGGTCCGATCAGGTACCCAATACAAGGAAATCTCTGTAAACCAGAGACAAAGGATAAAACCCAGTGGGAAAAACACTCTCCAAAAAGAGATAGAACAAACATGCTAAAAAAAAAACATGAAGGAAGGAAGGGCTCACAAGAAGACCCCCCAAGGACAACTTATGTCACCCCAAGCATAGAACGCAACTGAAGATAGCGTGGAGATGCAAAAGGTTTTGTGAAGATGTCAGCAACCTATGCGTCAGTCGGAATGTACTCCAAAGTGAGAACACCATCCTAAATCTGCTGACGGATGAAATGCATATGAAGCTTAATGTGTTTAGTGCACTGATGCTCCACCGGGTTGTGGGAAATGTGAATAGCACTCTGATTATCGCACCATAGAACAGTGGGATGATCAGGAGGAAAACCAAACTCAGTCATCAAATGCTGAAGCCATAAAATCTCTTGAATAACATGCACTGCAGCTCTATACTCAGCCTCTGTAGATGAAAGTGCATGAGCATTCTGCTTCTTGCACGACCATGTGATAGGACCAGATCCAAGACAAAAGACAAGGCCAAATGTAGACTTCCTATCATCAACATCACCAGCCCAATCTGAGTCAGTGAAGCGAACAATGTGAGGATCCCCTGATGTGTAATGAATGCCATAAAAAATAGTGCCTTGAATGTATCTCAAAATACGCTTGGCAGTTTTCCAATGACTCTCATGAGGCTCATGTGAAAACCAAGAGACAAGACCATATGCAAAGGAAAGATCAGGACGTGTGTGTGTCAAGTACAACAAACTACCAACCAACTAACGATACAATGTAGGATCCACTGAAGGTGAATTGCAAGAGGTAGACAGGGTAACACCTGACTGAAAAGGTGTGGGAATAGGCTTGCAAGAAAGCATGTCAAAGTGTCGAAGCATGTCAAGAGCATACTTTTGCTGGTTAATAAAGATCCCAGCAGAGGACTGAACAATCTACAGACCAAGAACGTATTGTAATGGACCAAGGTTAGTCATCTCAAATTGCTCCATCAATGCACGCTGAACATCCTGAATCATAGAAGATGAGCTACTTGTGATGGGAAGATCATCAACATATAGCACAAGGATCAAAACCTCACCCTTAAGACAATGAATATAGACTATAGGATCATAATGGAAGTGGGTGAAGCCCGTGGATAGTAGAAAAGAGTCCATCTTCTCATACCAAGCCTGGGGGGCCTGTTTGAGACCATACAAAGAATTCCAAAGTCTACAAACCAAGGAGGAATCCTGTAAAAATCCCTAAGGCTAATCCATGTAAATATCCTTAGTAAGATCACTGTGCAAGAATTCACTCTTCACATCCATCTAAAAAATGGGCCATCCATGAGAAGCTGCGAGGGATAAGATAAGGCGAATAGAGTTCATCTTGGTGACATGGGCAAATGTCTCAGTGTAATCAATACCCTCAACTTGTGAAAAAACCTTCACAACAAGATGTGCCTTGTACTTATGAATAGTACCATCAGCAAAAAAATTAGTACGATACAACCACTTACATGACACTAACTTTCTTCCCTTAGGAAGAGAACAAAGATCCCAAGTATGATTCTTCATTAAAGAAGAATACTCCTCCTCCATAGCACTGTCCCACTCAGGATGTCTTGGCACTGCTGAAAATGTTTGAGGATCACCACAAATAGCATGAATCAGAAGGCTAGAACCCATAATGTGAGATCGAATGAGATGAGAAGATGAAGGGTCACCAGCCAGAGATCTTGCAGCCTCAACAGTAACATGAGCCCATCTAGGCATCTATGGAGGATCGTGTGGTGGAGGTAAATGGGGATCACCAAGATCATCATCCTCATCATCCTGAAAAGAAACTGGAAGGGATGAGGGAGTAGTGGTAAGTGAATCAGACTCTGGAAGTAGGGCATCTACTGTAGGAAGGCGCTCATCAAACTGGATATCCCATCGAAACATGATCTCTCTGGAATTAGGATAAAACAACCTGTACACCTTAAAATCCTCACAGTAGCCAACAAAAAAGAGGTGTCGACTCTTCCACTCCATTGCTCTCCTCTGAGCATCAGGCACAAATGCCCATGCTTCACTACCAAATACTGAAAATAAAGATACATCAGGCTTGACATGAGACCAAGCCTCCTCAGAAGTCATATGTTGAACTGCCTTATGAGGCATTCGATTCTAAATATAGTTGGGACAATTGAATGCCTCTGCCCAAAAAGATGAATCCATGGACCTAGACTGTATCATACAATTAGCCATCTCCTGAAGTGTTCTGTTCTTTCTCTCTGCCACACCATTCTATTGAGGGGTGTAGGGAGATGGAAACTGATGTTGAAGACTATGTTTAGAGAAAAAATATCTGAAATCTTGGTTCACATACTCCCCCCCCATTATCTGTGTGTATCCGCCGAATAGAAAGACCAGATTGCTTCTCCACAAATGTATTAAAGACTCAAAATGAATCAAAGACATCAGACTTGTATGTTAAAAAGTACACCCATGTGCGCCTAGAGAAGTCATCAATGAAAGTAAGCACATATTTGGCACCAGAAAAAGGATTAGGAAATGACATGAGGTCACTATGAATAAACTCCAATGGTGCCAAAGCATGAGTAGCTCATCCCTGAGGAAAAGGATCCCTATGTTGTTTGCCAAGAACACAACCCTGAAAAACACCATCAGTGCAAGAAATCTGAGGAAGCCCAAGAACAAGTGCTTATGTGCTCATCTGCTGAAGATATTTGTAATTGACATGGCCCAAATGCTCATGCCAAAGTCTGCTCACTAAATTTGTATGTGCTATAAGACAGGAACTTGTACCATCAGAAGGATAAAATCCATCAAATATGTATACGTGAGATGCAGATTCAACAATCCCAGTAGCCACAATCAAATCAAAATCATCGAAGTCCTGAATAACCACATCATGTGGTGAGAAATCAACTGTCTTACCAGAGCCAGAGTGGAAAATCTGATAGATGGACAATAGGTTCGTCGAGATGTCAGGGACCAAAATCTAAAATCCAGGTGGGCCCAAAATTTGTTGCTCGTGTAGTAAGAGCATGACCTTTCCCTACAGGGGAGGATTTGGACTGAGTAGAAGAAATGTGATGCTCATGCATGGCTTCCTCTAAAGCCTCCAAACATTTCCAACACCTAGAAACATGATGTCCATCCTTGCCACAAAAACTACAGGTTTCAACTGATTTCTTCTTAGTCTTGGCGGTAGAATCAGTAGATTTCAAAGAAGATTTACCCTTGGAAGGGTTAGCTGGAGGTTTCGAATCAGTTTTTTCTCTGCAAGTTTGGAGGAATACTCATTGTCTGCTGAATCTTTCTTTGGTTTGGCTTTCTATTTTGGTTTCCCCTATTAAGACTGAGCAACAAATGCTTGGCTTGAAGAGCCAGAAGCATCCATCTATTGGATC
The DNA here is from genome assembly GCA_018584345.1 of Thuja plicata. Classification (NCBI taxonomy): domain Eukaryota; kingdom Viridiplantae; phylum Streptophyta; class Pinopsida; order Cupressales; family Cupressaceae; genus Thuja; species Thuja plicata. Next base: position 5,655,454 of record MU227831.1, on the reverse strand, counting down.
TTTACCTGTTCCTGTGTCAACTGATCACAAAATGTCTCAAAGGAAGGCATGGTGAGTCTGGCAACCAAAGCATCCATGGTGGAGTAGAAAGTGGAAGAGAAGATTTGATACTGTTCTCTCAAATTTGAGAGTATTAGGATGATACACTCATCATCTGTCTTGTTCCTCCCACATCCGTGCAAAATTGAACGTAAATATTTGAACTTCATCAAGAAGTCCTCCATAGTGGGAAATATGGTAGGAGTCAAAGTGGTCAACTTTGCATTAAGATGTAGTGCCCAAAACTAATTCACTATGCCAAACAAATATGTAAACTTCCCCAAATAGCCTGAGGAGTGGTCAAACCATCTAGGTGAAACAGGAGACTGTCAGAAATGTTCAGTGCAATCAAGCCCATGGCTTCATCCATTTTGTTTTTGTGTTGAAGAACCTCAAAAGGGTGCTACAGAACAGGTTGGTTCTTATCCAAACATGACCATAAGCCACGTGACTTAAGCAGCTTGGTCATGTGTGCTTTCTAGGTGTGATAGTTATGTGGTGTCAGCTGGGCCATAGAGGGGTCTGACATTGAGAGATAAAGATGGAAGAAAGGTCTTTTTTGAAGTAAATTACAAAAAGTAAATAGACCCCCCCACAATGTATAAGTCTATCCCTCGTACACCAAAGAAATAACTATAAAAAGCACAAAAAACAAGGAGAAAACCTGGACGACAGATGTAGAGATGGAGGAAAATGAATCCTCTACTTCAATGCCAAAAACAGGAACTCAAATAGCTGAATCAACAAATGAAACAAGCATCATCATCTCTGGCTCGGAAAGAGCTTTTTGACTATATTTAATTTTCTAAAAAATGACATCGTATGCAAAAGTTATGGAAAAAAAACCAATTGCACCTCCAAAAATGAGCTCTCTGCAAAAACATAAAGACGACAAAAATTTGATGGTCAAATGACCGTCACAGCGCCCGGGAAAAAAATTGACGACCGTCTGCATGCCAAGGGACTATCTAGTTGGAAAAATGACAGGTCACTAGAATGCTTGATGTCACCCCCCAGAATGATGATGTCACATGGGGGTTGGCCGGCGGCGGCACTGGAGCGGAGCTCTGGGTGGCGGTGGTGTCTTGGTGGCACTTTGACGGCTCCTGTGTGGCGCTGTGTCAGCAGCGTTGCTGAGTGGCCGACGGGGGCCGGGCCGGGGTGGCGCAGTAGCGGCTTGCGAGTGCTACGCCCCAAAACAAGCCCTAAATGGTTTCTTTTTTAAAATTTTGCCTCGGGAAGCATGCCGTATGACCTCGAGGAGCGAAAAAATACCCAGATGCTATTGTGGCCAACTTTATATGAAAAATTGATCTCCCAGGCCTTCTGAGCGCAATGGCAGTGTCTGTTTTGTATCAAAGTGCTCTAGAAAAAAAATGTCTCTTCTAGATTGAAGAAGAAACCCTAGAGAAGTTGTGGTTTTCATCCTCAAATTAGGACTTCAAGGCCTCCAGACTAGGTAGCAGTAGGGAAGCTCTGATACCATGTAGGATTTGAGACAGACAAATCCACAGTTTGCCAAGAACACCTGTATGTAAATGACCTGTTACAGGAAGGAAGTTGAAGAGACAAAAAATAAAGCTTGGAAAATCTCAAGCGGTGTGAGAGAAATTTATTCCAAGATAAAAAAATAATTACAAAGTTCAACCTATAAGGTGAACAAAACCCTAAAAAGGTAAAAAAGCTAGGTTGCGCATAATAATTAATATAAATATTAATTATGATGCACCTAAGAGACAACTTAAGTAAAATAGATTAATAAACAACTTAATTAATTAAATCAAAGTGATCTAATTAATAAGTGTAGACATATAATTACTTTAACAGGTCCCACTCAATAAGTTTAGGGTGCTTGAGTGGGAGGCTAGGAGATGAAAGGTCTACGAAAGTGATGGTAAGGAAATGATTGGTATCGATGGGATCATTTTATATGTATTGAAAGGGGATTTCATAGAATTCCTCCTCAAGGTCTGAATCCAAAGAATCTTCACAATCATCAATAGAGGGCACCTTAGTCTCTAGGGAGACTAATCCTCTATTGCAAGCGTAACCAACAACTTTGATGGGTTCTTTCATACCTTATTTTTTTACTCCTAATCCTGTTCCATGATATCCCATTCTTTCAACTATGGGAGTTACCTTTGGGTATTTTCCTTTCAATTTTTCCACAAGCTTGTCTTGTCCATCTTTATAAAATCATTATAATATTTATTCTTCAATACTTTCTTGATTAAGAGGTCCCCAATTTTCAAAGGTATTTTTATTACATTCCATGGTGTTTTTGTCCTTCTTAGGTAAAATATGTGAGGGTCAACCATAGGACTTTGGGGATAAAGGAAGTTGACCAACATAAAAAGCATTTTCAATGGTGCATTCCTCATTGACTTGGTCAACAATATTGATGTTTTTGTAAGATTCAAAGATCTTCTCATTAGTGCTTGTTTCTCTAGCATCAGATGTAGAGGATTTTTCAATAGATGGTTTAGCAACATACTTAGTGGGTGTTTTGGTATTTGATCCAGGAGATGATTTAATTGTAGATGGTCTGACAAACTCACTAAACATGCATAAATTGGTTTTCTTCCCTTCCAATATTTTACAATATTGAAAGGGTTTAGGATCTCAAGGAATAGTAACTTATCTTCCCTTATGTGGAAATTTGAGACATTGGTGGAATGTGAAAGGGAAACCCTGAATAGAATGGATCCACAGTCTTCCAAGGAGGATATTACATGGTAAGTCTAGATCAAGCACTTGGCATGTAGTCTCAATTAATGCGAGACCCACTTGAAGTGGTAACTTGATCAAAGCTTTGGATTGTATCTGTCTATCATCATAGGCCTTTATATTTATTCTCTTTGTAACATCTAGAATATCATGAAGGAGTCCCAACTATCTTATTAACTTTAAGGTGCAAAGGTTCAAACCAGATCCACCTTCTGTAAGGACTCCATAGACACCTAAATCTGGTTACATAATTAGGCAATCTTATTTAGTTCTCTTCTAAGGCATTTCTAATTAAATATAAAATATCTATTTAATTCATATCACCCGCTAGTTAATTAATTAATTATCTAAATGACAACCCATAGTTTGATAATCAATTAAATCCCCCTTCCTCTATTAAATTAAATAAATAACTTTATCTATTTAAATTAGTTCATAAATCCCTTTTTTCCTCCACTAGGAATTAAATAATTTATTTAATTCCATTAGAGCATATGGATCCTAACTTTAACCCCCAACCTAACCAATCTCAACCACTTGACCCATGATCCTAACGTAACCCAATCCATTCACACATACTAACCTCTCTTAATTATTTAATTAACCTTGATTAACTAATTGTCCCTCCACTCATTCTCTCTCCTCCCATCACATCCCCTTGATTCTCTCACTTTCATGCTAATCATCCTTAATCCAAGCCTAATAACTCCCTAAACATTTTCACAATCCTAATCCAAGGATTAAGAAATCCTAAGCCAACCCCAAAGTCAACACAAGTCACATCCTCTCCAATCCCAAACCACATGCATTAATGTCTTCCTTAAATGCTCTTACATTTCTCTTACACACTCCACCTTCCTATGACATTCTTGTCCCCTCTCACATCTCCTAAAATGGTCACATTCCCCCATTATTACAAGTCTCTCTCCTTGTGACACTTGTCATAATGAGAGACATTTGAGAAAGTACAATCCATGTTCTTTCTCTCAAATGCATCTCCAACCTTCCTCAAGTTTTCATCTTGACCATCCATTCCATCTCTCCTTGGCCTATAAATTGAACCCTTCACTCCATTTTTATCCACCATTCATGCAAAATCATAATACCAAATTGAGAAAAAAACCATAAATCATACCCTCATAATGCTAAATTTCTTCCATATCCATATTTACATATACATAAAAGATTGAGCATCATTGAGCATACATCCCTATACTTGAATAAATCTACATCTCAAGAAGGTTCTTTGCGTGCTTATGGTTTGCATCCTCTTGTTTTGGTTATTGCTTTCTTTTGTCTAATCTTAAAGGTTATAACAATTTTAGTTGTTTGAGTGCTTAACTGGTTTAGGTATTCATTTAACTACTATTTTGTTGTATACATTTTGGCACACCTGATGGGATCCACTTCAAGGGTCATTTCTTCACATTTTCTATCTATTTATACTAAGGTTTTTTGTTGTTTGATGTATTTTTCCAAGATTTTTTGTTTTTTTGCAAGTTTGAAATTAAAAGAAGAGGCTTGGGAGACATCATTTCTGAGACCAGATTTTGCACAACCTAAATAAAATCTACCTACAAGAATGCTTTGACAACCAATGAGATTGCTAGTACTGTTAGGAATAACACTCCACCAACACAATTGAGGGGGGGGGGGGGGGNGCTAGTACTGTTAGGAATAACACTCCACCAACACAATTGAGGGGGGGGGGGGGTGAATCAGTTGTGGGACAAATTATTAAACATTAAACATAATAAACCAAAACTTCAATCCAAATTATCAGTAAATACAACACCATAACACAATCCTTTTTTGTTGAGGAAACCCTGTTAAAGGTAAAACCTCAGTGGGAATTAGCACCCATAAATAATGTACTGAGATTATAGTATCCCTACTAAAATATTTAGCCTTGTTAGGAGCTTATTAATGTATTACAGTACATATTCCCTGTTAAAGGACAAACCCATTTAGGAGTCAAGAGTAATATTTAGATCACTGCCCAGGCACACTGCCTAAAGAAGGTTAAATCCACCCTCAGGACTTACTGTCCAAAATAAAAGTGTATATAAGAAATATAGAATCCAATAAACTATCTGATAGCAACTATCTTTGCTTGATCAGTTCAAATGAAGTCTCTAAATCACATCCTCTTCTCTACATCTAGTAGACTTCACACAAACAAGCTTGTAGCATCCACACTTTGCTATTTCCACACTTCCATAAAAGAAAACAATCTTCTTTTATACAGATTTACAATAAGAAAATAGGTTGGCCAATTAAGACTTCCCAATGCAAAAATAATTACTTAACCCCTTGTTAAGATACACATAGTACCTATAACAAGTAAACATCAATTAAAATCCATCAAATATAATCCAAGATCCATAATTCACACTCGCAATCCACAATACACGCTACATCTATGAAGTCAGACCCAAATAGGTCTCCTTCAGAACATACACCACAAGCGATGTCACCAAGAGTCCTACAACCCAAGAGTCATAACAAAAATTACTCAACATGTCTTTTTCCATTCCCCAAGCTCGCATATCATGAATCCATATCGCACACAAGTTATCCTCAAAGCACAAAGACTAACTCTGTCAATGATCACTGTGACAGTCAAGTACCCAGTCTTCATTAGAACATATGCAACTCACTCATGAAATATTAAGTCATGTGAACTTAGAAATAAGATCACAGCATATCTCTTACACCACCATCTTTTCTCATTCTGAGTCAACCGTACAGTAGCGTACACTTATGTTAGTCACCAAGCAACAATAATAACCAGTATGTTCTACCTCCATAGAAACATATGTTGACATCAGTGACAAAACATGAATGCCAAAAATAACATCAGAAACCAATTCCAACAATGTCCCCCTTTGGCATTGATGACAACATCTGGGACAATCCATCAACCCAAAAGTACTCACTCTCAATAGAATCTTCTCAATATCCTTAACACAACTCTCCCTAGAACAATAGGGATTTTCACATAGAAACTCTCCCCCTTTGAAAAATGGCAAAGGGTGCTATACATCTTCTTCTCAACATCTTTCCTCTGCAAGGTGTAGTATTTTAAAATCTTCATGCCTCGAACAACCAGATGCAAAATCACCCAAATGTGTTCTATAATGTTCCTGTGATCACTCCCCCAGAGGAGTATATCCATACAACAAGTCCAAAAAATGATATAGCTTTGAAAGCCACTGGACTGATGCATTCCTACATCAATTTAGTTCTCACAAGGAGGGGTTCTCAACCCAAGCATACCTGTGATATACTCAAAGGGATCCTTTGAAAAAGGTTTGTAAATATATTTGCTATCTGTTTCTTTGTGCTAATATACTCCAATCTAATCTCCTTCTCAACAACCTTGTCTCTCAAGAAATGATACTTTATGGAAATATGTTTATTCTTTGAATGCATAAATGGATTCTTTGACATATTCACTATTCTAGTGTTATCACAATAGATAAGACTGACTCATCAAATTTTATTCCAATTTACTTCAACATTTGCTTCATCCAAACAATCTGTGTGAAATTTATAGCAGCAACAACATACTCTGATTCAACAATAGAATGAGCTATACAGTCTTTCTTTTTACTTAACCAAGAAACTAATCTTTTCCCAAGAAAGAATGCACCACCACTTGTACTCTTTTTGTGATCAACATTTCCCACTCAATCAACATCAATATAAGCATGAAAATAAAAATCATCAGATTTATTATACCATAAGCCATAATCTAGTGTTCATTTTAGATATCTAAATATTCTTTTCCATAGATAGTGTAGCTCATAGAAACTCCTTTTTTTGCATCAGACCAATTATTTTTCCATTTCACCTTAAATTGTCACACTGTATGAAATCTGTTTACCCATTACACATTCTCTACACATGGTGTTACATGGTTTAACAATCTTTGGTAGATCTCTAACAACATTAGTCATACTTGCCTTCACAATATTATCAAAATTCACATGAAAAAAAATTCTATGCCATAACCAACTATCATCAACCTTCACAAAAAAAAAGAAGACTCAGATGTATTCAATTCAAATACATTACCTCTCGAATTACTACCAGATGTGATCATATTTCATGAATTACTAATGATAGAAAATTTCCCATCAATGAATTTCAATTGATAACCTTTGTCCACTAGCTGTCCAACATTCAACAAATTATGCTCAAGTCCATCAACAAGTAACACATCGTCAATATTAGTCTTTCCATCCAAATAAATAGATCCAACTCAATTGATAATCTTAGGAGTGTTTTCACCAAAATCAAAACTCCACCATCATACTTGGTTAGCGTAACAAATTTATTTCTATCTCCAGTCATATGGTGTGAGAAACCTCTATTTATGACCCATTCAGATTTGTTTTCAACATGTGACACTAAGTCTCTCTCTTCATGAATAGGTTCATCATACTTTATAGAAATACATCCAATCTCATCATAATCAATATCAACATCATTAGAAACACATTCATTAGCATAGTAAATTTACTTATTCTTGGAATACTTCCATTTATAAAACTTAGATTTATGCTTAGGAACCCTTGTAGGACATCTAGATGCAAAATGACCTATCTTATTGGATGAAAAACATTTTAGAGGTAACTTTCCTTCAAACTTACCCTTACCTCTCTTTTCTCTTCTGGCGACCAGGGCCATAATTTCATCTAGCTTAATTTCTTCTTCCTATATCTATTCCCAGTCATCAACATATTCACCAAGCTCTTCTCTCAAGTCACTCCTGCTGGTGCTTGTAGTCCTTTATAAAGTCTTTTTATTTTTATTCACAATCGCCTTAATTGTTGTCTCAACTTTAGGTAATGAATCTTCCAATTCTGTGGCCTCAATGGTAGTTAATTTTTCAATCAACATCTCTCTATTGAAGTTCACCATCAAAGGTATGATCTCCTCTATAGCTTGCACTTTAGTTTTGTGAACATGTGTCAAAGATCTAAGAATCTTTGCAATCACTTCTTCATTGTATGTGCCTCCAGAGTTTTTAATCCCAATAACAACCTCTGTAACTCTCTGTACATATGCTCTAATGTTCTCAATCTTTCATTTTCATATTTTCCATCCTTGTCTTATAGTTCTGCAACATTGCTTGCTTAGTAAACTTATATCTTTCATATAGTGCTTCCAATCTTGACCAAATTCTATGTGCTGAACCCAAGTCTTTAACTTCTCTAAATTCACCTTCAGAGAGTGCACTAATCAGTGCTTCTCTTGCAACTAGGTTATAAGAAAACAAATTCTTTGTTGGAATTATATTGTGAATGATGTACTGAGAGGGGAGGGGTGAATCAGTACCTCTATAACTTTTCTTGGTTAGCCCATTAACCCTTAGTCACCAGTTTGTAAATTATCTTATCTAACTGTTCATCTTTCTTTATGTATATGCAATCATAACATAAGTTCTTTAATATGTAACCATACAAGAAACATTCATGAAAATAGATAACACATGACACAAGATAT
>MU227831.1:5584916-5640326 GCA_018584345.1 Thuja plicata | reverse complement strand
TCTCTTCTCTTAGCTCACCAATAGACTGTATTCTTTCAATGAGTTCTGTATTTAGTCTGTTTGCCTCTTGACTCATAAGAATAATCTGATTGGTAATCTCATGGTGATGCTCAGTAAGTCTTTGAATATCTGATTCTTTCTCTTGCAGCTTCTCTATTATTTTACTCCTATCATTAATGGCTAGTGTTCTTTCATTTTCAGCTTTTCTTGCATCATTCGTGACATCAATCATTTTCACCATTTGAGTTTCTTGACCGATTTGTAGCATCTTGATTTTCTCTATCAGATGTAGATTGACTTCTTGTAGACTTGTAATCTCTTCCACTGATGTGTCTGAATCTTTGCTTTATGTTGATTCTGTTGTATTAAAGTAATCTTGTATTTCTGATTCTTTGTAGTCCTTCTCATTCAGCCTAGTTTCCATAATATTTCTTTCATCAAGAAGTTTTCTTAAGTTGATTCTCGCCTCTTTATACTGCTCATAGTTTATCTACATATGTAATTGTTCATTCTCAATAGTCATGTCCGGTCTGTACTTCTCCATTTCTCTGATCTTTTCTCTTAAGTCTTTAAGCTTTTCAAGAAAGAGACTTGGCTCTGATACCAATTGTTGGAATTATATTGTGAATGATGTACTGAGAGGGGAGGGGTGAATTAGTACTTCTAAAACTTTTCTTGGTTAGCCCATTAACCCTTAGTCATCAGTTTGTAAATTATCTTATCTAACTGTTCATCTTTCTTTATGTATATGAAATCATAACATAAGTTCTTTAATATGTAACCATACAAGAAACATTCATGAAAATAGATAACACATGACACAAGATATGATATCTCAGAAAAATCCTGTTAGGAAGTAAAAATTGCGGTGGGGATTGTTACCCACAAGACTTCACTATCTGCAGATAAGAAGGGGCTGGTTAAGGCTTACAATTGGTAACTTTTGATGACCTACCCTGTTAGGAGTATTACAGTGGAGACCTATTAAGATCTACTTTGTTTGAAGCTTTAGCAACACTGTTAAGTGTGCACTCTTTTAAGAGATTTGTAAAGAACTGTTAAGTCCACCTTCTACAAAAGGATTTTAGATGTGATACACTTTTTAGAATGCAACTACATAATTCTTTGATCTGATGATGTATGAAATCTCTAATTTCTAATAACAGATCCAATAAAGCTTCCTATCTATGAGTAATCATCTTTTCATGATTGAATAATACCTTTCTCTCCATGTCGGTAGCCTCTGTGTGTTCTTGATAACTGGTGTGATCTTTTTATGAACTTTGCATGAATTTTGCCTTCTGCTCCTTAGATGCTCTTCGTGGCTATCAACAACAATGAATTCTTAATTCACAATAGATTGAACATCTATTTATACTAGATTTTAGCTCTATTCTTGATTCACGCTTTACATGTTTACTCTAGATCCAAGGTTTACAACTTGACCTTGATCTTTAGTTAGATATGTTTTAGATCGGTTAGGATGCTTTAAAACATTTACATTATGCTTGCTTGACCCTCAAGTAATGATTTAAAACAAATTAAAAATCTATAAATAGAATTACAATGCTTTATTTGACGTGTAAAAGTCAGATCCACTATTTGTGGGTTCTTTAACTGATTGTCGATTTTGATGGTCGGGCTTCTCTGTCAGTCAGTCAATTTTGTTTTCCATCAGTGTTCCTTTCTTGAAGTGTTCGTCGGGTATGCCTTTTCTGCTCTGTTGGTTTTTTTCTCAAAACTGTATTGTCTGTGATGATATTTGTGTTATGTCATTGACCCATCGGTGATGTCCTGTTTACTTTGTCGGTAGAACACTTGTTAGTGTTCATCAGTCAATTCCATACTTAGCATTTTCTCATGAATTTTGTTCTGTCGAGTATGTTTGTTGTCTGCTAGTTATGCTTTCTATCCTCCGGTTATGCTTGTAGTCTGTCAGTTATGCTTGTACCGATGATCTCTGTCAATGTTTTTCACTAAGTGTACTAATGGAAAAACTTAATGTCATCATTCTTTTCATCACCATTAGCTTTGTCCAGTTCATCTTCAGTCTTGACAAGCTCATCCTTCTTTGTAATCATCCAATAATCAATTACCAAACACAACAAATGAGTTCTCATTTTGTTCTTCCAACTGCCAAAGTTTTCAGGATCAAACTTTGGACTATCCTTCCTGTAGTATGCCATTTTTAGGATCAACTCAAGTTGTTAAGCTTTCTCTCTAAGGACTAGAATCTCTTATACCAATTATTAGGAATAATAGTCCACCAATACAACTGAGAGGGGGTGGGGGGGGGGGGTGAATTAGTTGTGAGACAAATTATTAAATATTAAACATTATAAACCAAAACTTTAGTCCAAATGATAACACAATAAATACAACACCATAATACAATCGTTTGTTGTTGAGGAAACCCTGTTAAAGGTAAAACCCCGGTGAGAATTAGCACCCACAAATAATGTACTGAGAGTACAATATCTATTCTAAAATATTTAGCCATGTTAGGAGCTTATTAATGCATTACAGTACATAGTCCCTATTAAAGGATAGAACCTATTAGGAGTCAAGAGTAACAGTAGGCTCACTGCCCAGACACACTGCCTAAAGAAGGTTAAATCCACCCTCAGGACTTACTGTCCAAAATACAAGTATATATAAGAAATATGCAATCTAATGAACTGCATGATAGAAACTATCTTTGCTTGATTAGTTCCGCAAAGTCTCTAAATCACATCCGCTTCTCTACATCTAGAAGACTTCATACAAACAAGCTGTCAACATCCATACTTTACTGTTGCCACACTTCCATAAAGGAAAACAATCTTGTTTTATACAGATTTACAATAAGCAAATAGGTCATCTAATTCAAACTTCCCCAATGCACAAATAATTAATTAACCCCTTGCTAAGATACACACGGTACCTATAACAAGTAAACATCAATTACAATCCATCAAATATAATCCAAGATCTGTAATCCATGCTCACAATCCACAATACACGCTACATCTATGAATTTGGCCCCAAATACGTGTCCTTCAGACACACGCCAAAACTGATGTCACCAAGAGTCTTGCAACCCAAGAGTCATAAAAACATTCCTCAACATGTCTTTTTCCATTCCCCAAGCTCGCATATTGTGAATCAATATCGCATGCAAGATATCCTCAAATTAGAGAGACTAACTCTGTCAAAGATCATTATCACAGTCCAGTACCTAGTCTTCACTAAAACATTTATAACCCACTCAATATGAAATATTAAGCCATGCCACGTTAGAAATAAGATCAAAACATACCCCTCTACACATCACTATCTTTTCTTGTTCTGAATCAACTATACAGTGATGACATGTAACTGATTGAATGTTTGAAGATGTTAAGTTGATCACCAAAATGCAGAAAGATAATGCAAGACATTAAATCAGTTAATGGACTATATTGTCATTGATGTCAACTTGATATAATCTAAAAATCTATAATCATAATGTCAAAGTCTTCATAGAATCAAAGAGAGAAAGATTATTCTTTTAGTAATGCATAAAAGAAAAGCATTCACTAAGTGACTACAACACCGACGACTAGTGGAACTCGACGGACATAGATAACCAAAAGTTAAGTCACAGTGATGCCTGAGAAAAGAAATCGATGAGCATTACAGAAGAGAAGAATCACAAGCATTATCGATGGCTAGAATTACAATGTTAATTGATGAGAAGAACTTTGCAGTGAAGCCCAAAGGACAGACAAACCCGACGGAGAAGCCCAAGGAGAACAAGAATGTTGAATGAAGCTATCAAAGACTCAAAACACCAAAGTTAACTGGAGTTTAGAAATGACAAAATATCTAGCTGGTAGAGCTAACTATAGACTTAACTGGTAGTTATCATTATTTTCATCGACAAGATAAAGCTAGAGATAAGTAATCAATTTAAAGCTATTTTTTCCAGTTTGCAAGAACATTTCTATGAGATAAAATAAGATTTATGCTTTAAATCAGATTGGCTAAGATTGCGGATCATGCCAAGATCAAGAAAATCAAGAAGAAAGAAATGATGATATCATGTCTATAAAGAGACAACTTAATGAATTAAGGGGAGTGAATGAAAAAGAGGATGCTGAAGAGAAAATGAGGAAGAACAACTTCATACAGTCCTGATCAATCAAGATGAGGAAAGAGATAAATATTTCTATGGACACTGAGAAACAGAGCATAGCATCATAGAGCAGAAACAAAAGTGGAGTAAAGGTATTGAAAATATATATTGATTAGAATAGTTTAATGAGCATATAATAGATCTGAAAATTTGCAAGTATAAGTTGTATATGTGAACATACCATACTATTTTAGTTTAACCATTGATTCAGAAAGTCTCTCGACCGAGCATGATTTAAATATCCTTTCTATATTGAGATACATCCCAAGGAGTATCAAAAGGTTTGATCATGAAGATAGCATGAGATGCCAGATACCATTTGAAAAACCAAAAGAGTTTGGACAAGGAAGGTAGCACAGAGATGCCTAATATCAAGTGACAAACTAATATTTTAAATCCTCTAACAAGGTCACACCTAACAGTGTGTTTGTAATCTTTAACAGGGTTGGCTCTTCACGGAGCTAAATTCAAAAGAGTGAAAATTTTGGGTTACCGATTCGATGTGGTTTTTCCCTTAATAGGGTTTCCACATTAAAATTCCATGTTTCAATGTGTTTATGAGTCATTACTTTAGTGTTTTGCATTACAAATAGTTAATCTAGATTGATTGGTATACACTAAGACATTTACCATCATTCGGTAGATTGAAAGACTGCTATTCAGTAAACATAAAGAATAAGGTTTAACAAAGCACTCTGAGCAGTAGTTATTTGATAAGTATATTTTAAGGCAATCATCTAATAGGATTGAAGATAAATCTTAATTTTGTGGTACTAAGTTTTTGGGTTGATTAATTGGAATATTTTTGAGGCCATTGATTCACCCCCCTCTCAGTTATTACTAACAATTGGTTTCGGAGCTTGTGTGCTTAGAAAGGGAGTTTAACAACTCAAAAAAAAGATTACAAGATGAACAAATGAGATGTGCCCAAGTTGAATAAATACAAATTTGCATCATGGAAAAGTACAATAAGACTCTACCTATCAGGTATTGGTAATGATGTTACTCAACACCTACTGAATATGTGTTGCCTATAGGACCTCATACTCTTGAGAAAATAAGAGAAAAGCATGAGCATAATTGCATGTTGATAGAACTTGCTTCATCATTCTCCGATGCTGAGTTTGAAGATGTCAAACCATGCACCTCTATAAAGAAAATGTGGGATAAGTTAAAGCTGGTACATGGAGGAGATGCTAATGTACTAAGAGCCAAGGTAGAAAGCCTAAGAGGGAGGTTTGATGACCTAAGGATGAAAGGATAAAATATCACTCAGTATAGCTGTAGAATCAAAGAGGTAGTCAATGCTATCTGTGGAGTTGGAGGTGTAATTGAAGAGGAGACAGTGGTAAGTAAAATCTTAAGAATTGTACTACCTTTATATGCTATTAGAGTTTTTGATATTCAAGAAATGAGAATAGTTGCAAACAATATAGTTACTCTAGATAGTTTGATTGGTAGACTGATTTCATTTGAGATGAATAACTTTGATAATAGTGTCTTACCATCTATAGAATATGCATTCAAATATTCTTTGAAAATAAGTAATTCAAGTCATAGACACACTATTAGGAATGATAGTGACTGTGATAATTAGGACCAAGGAATTGATGAGATTGAAGCACTAATGGCAAGAAGATTGTAGAGAGGCAAAGGTAGATACAAAGGTAAATTACCACTTGTATGTTTTAATTGTAAAGAGGTTGGACACTTTGCTGCAAGATGTCCAAACAGAAGAAAGGATGAAAGAAGTAATGACATAACATATGAGAAGAAGTTTGATAGAGGTTATAACAGAGATTATCAAAGTAACCAAAAGTCTGAAAGAAGAGATACCCGAGAATACAAGGATAAAGGAAAGAAAGGTTGTTACCTAGCTAAGAACAGAGCTGATGATACTGACACTGAATCTGAAGAAGACATTGAGATGACATTTGTAGCCATGAAGGATGATTTAGACAAAGAAGAAGAAAGGTATGTAGAAACTGAACTCATATCTAAAGTTAGTAAGAATGATGTCTAGATCATAGATAGTGGCTGTACTCACCACATGACCGGTGATAAGAAAAATTTTGAAACTTTTGAATACTATAACGGTGGTTCCGTAAGAATAGGTAATGACACACCTTGTCCAGTTGAAGGTAAAGGAACCATAATGTTGAATAACCTGATCAAATATGAAAATTATTACTAGGTAAAATGATTGAATTATAATCTGTTAAGTGTTTCACATCTGAAAAATATAGGTCACTAAGTAGCATTTGAAAATAAAAAATCAAAAATCTTGAATGAATCAGGAAGGTTGATCAGAATTTGTGAGCAAACAAAAGGTAACCTTTTCTATCTTGATGACACTAACACCACTTGTTTAATGGCTAGAAACAAAGACATATGGTTGTGGCACAAAAGATTGTGTCATGTGAATTTTGACAACATGATAAAGATAAGTAATAAAAGGAACGTCAGAGGCTTATCGAGCATGACAAAGCTTGAGCATATCATGTGCAAGAATTATCAAAAAGGTAAGATGACAAAGTCTAGTTTCAAGAGTAAAGCCCATAAATCTAATACAATTCTAGAATTAGTCCATACTGATCTATGTGGACCCATGAGGACAAAGAGTTACTATGGAGATAGGTATTTTATTCTCTTTGTTGATGATTATTCTAGAATGATGACAGTTATGTTCTTAAAAGATAAATCAGAAGCATTCAAGATATTTAAATGGTATAAAGCTATGGTAGAAAAACAAAGTGAAAAGAAATTAAAATGCTTAAGGTCAGATAGAGGAGGGGAATTTATTTCAGATGAATTCACTAACTATTTCAATGAGCATGGAATTAAAAGACAGGTTTCTGCACTGACAACACCACAACAAAATGGAATTACTGAGAGGAGAAATAGATCAATTGTTGTTTGTGCAAGAACATTGATGATTGGGAAAATCATCACTCAAAATTTCAGAGGGAAGATTTTAGTACTGCTATCTACACATTGAACAAAGTACAATTGAAGGACACAAAGAAGACACCCTATGAGCTTTTTTATGGTTACACACCCAATGTAAGTTACTTCAAAATCTTTGGTAGTCAATGTTATATTTTGAAGGATGATAGAAATGGAAAGCTTGACTCCAAAAGTGATGAAGGTATCTTTTTAGGGTATTCCACCGAAAGCAAGGCTTATAAATGTCTTAACAAGTCATGTAAAAAAATCATTGAAAGTGCAAATGTAAAGATAGATGAATTTGTAGAAAAGAATGATAAGGAAAGCAAAAGAGAACCAAAGGACTATTTGTTTATACTAAACCTGACACTCTACCAGAGCAACAATGTATTGCTCCTGAGCAATAGAACATTGCACCTGAGCAATAGAACATTGCACTCGAGCATCAGGCTGCAATTACCAAAAATCAGGAAAATCCTCAAGATGATGTTCTGAGCGATGGAGATAAGAATGATGGTAAAGAAGATGATCAGAATGAAGGACAAAGAGCTGAACCAAAACTTGCCAAGTATGTCATAAGACATCATCCACAAAATCAAATCATAGGAGACAAGAAGGCTGGAATGAGAACAAGAAGAAAGTCACTAAACACTAGATGTTTACTTTGTGATTTGAGCCTAAATATTTTAATACTGCACTTGAAAATGAAGAATGTGTTAGTGCTATGAATGAAGAAATAGAACAAATAGAGAAGAACAATACATGGACACTAGTACCGAGACTAGATGACAAGAATGTCATCGGTACCAAATGGATATTCAGAAACAAGCTGAATGAGAATTGAGAAGTCACAAGAAACAAATCAAGATTAGTATGCAAGGTATATGCACAAGAAGAAGGTATTGAGTATGGTAAAAACTTTGCACCTATTGCTAGAATAGGAGTCAGAATCTTATTTTCTTATGCTGCATTCAAAGGATTCAAGGTATACCAGATGGATGTCAAATCAACATTCCTAAATGGAATACTTAAAGAAGAGTTATACATTGAACAACCAGAAGGGTTTGTTGATCCAGACAAGAGAAACATGGTATGTATACTACATAAAGCCTTGTATGGATTGAAACAAGAACCTAGATCCTGGTATGAAAGACTTCACTCCTATTTCATTAGAATTGATTTTGTAAGAACAAGTGAAAATAGAAATCTGTACTTAAAAGAAGATACCAATGGTAATATTTTGATTGCTGAAATTTTTGTTGATGATATCATTTTTGGGGGAAATGAAATTTTATTCAAATCCTTTGCTATTGAAATGAGTAAAGAATTTGAAATGTCTATGTTTGGGGAGATCAAATTCTTCTTGGTCTACAGATTCTTCAACAAGATGCATACATATATATCACTCAGTCCATATACATCAAGGAAGTGTTGAAGATATTCAAGATGGAATATTCCAAACCAGTTGGAACACCTATGGCTACTAGATGTAAGCTGACAAAAGGAGACAAATCAAATGAGGTAAATAAGACCTTGTATAGATCAATGATTGGAAAACTAATGTATGTTGTTCATACCAGACCAGATATAGCACATGCAGTTGGAATAGTTGCAAGATTCTCTGCTAATCCCAAAGAATCACATATGACTGTTGTCAAGAGAATTCTGAGATATTTGAAGAAAACCGAGGACTATGGATTATGATATAAAAGGGATGGAAAATTTGAGCTACAAGTCTATACAGATGCTGATTGGGTTGGAAACATTGATGACCAAAAGAGAACAACTAGAGGAGCATTCTTCATGGGTGACAGACTTGTCACATGGATCAGAAATAAGCAAGGATACATCTCTCAGTCTACTGCATAAGCAAAGTATGTGGCTACTGCTGCAAATTGCTCCAATATTGCATGGATCAAACAATTGCTGGAAGGTATGAATATGAAGATTCTTGAATGAGTGATTATCTATTGTGATAATACTAGTGCAATTAACATTTCTAAGAATCTAGTCATGCATGCTAAGACTAAGAATATTGCTATTAAGTATCACTATCTGAGAGAAAAAGTACAAGCAAAAGAGGTGATACTTGAATATGTTCAATCAAATAAAAAATTAGCTGATGTATTCACCAAGCCATTACTGAAGGATACATTTGAGTACTTGAGACAAAGACTAGGGGTACAACCCTTGTCTATCGGTCAGTAAGCTGACTAAGAGGCTGCATCAGCCTACACACAATCAAAAGATCATTCAATGTGATGCAAGCACCATGATGAACAACAACATATACATTTGTACACAACAAGGTACAAATCTACACCAAACAACAGAGACATTGTATTGCTGATGGATATGGAAATTCAAGGAATATATTATATAAATGGATGGAAGATGATATAGAAGAGAATTTTTTGGCATTGTTGTCAAAGGGAGAGATAATCTCATTATCATAAGGGAGAGAGATTTATTATTATAAAGGAGAGATTATCTCATTATCAGGAAAGATTATATCAGTATCCATGAAGAGAAATTCCTAAGAATAAAAAAGAAGAGTTAATCAATATTCATAGGAAGAGATTGATTACATGTGAAATATCCATCTAAGGGAGAGAAGTAACTAAGAGAGAGAATTCATACAAAGGGAGAGATTACTGTCAAAGAAAAAAGAGATTATCAAGAAGAGGAACAGTCAAGGCAGAACACATATCAAAACAAAGATAAAAGATGCTACATATATCCAGTGAAGGGATTACAAATTGAAGACAACCACTTTGCAAGAAAAAAATCTAAGATATATGAGCTTATTGAGAGCAAGACATTTTTAATAGTTACAATAGGAAAGATTGATGAAACTGTTATATTTCATATTGTATTAGCAATAGTATAGTATGATAATGTAGCGTGTTTCCATCAATGCCAAAGGGAGATATTGATGACATGTAACTGATTGAATGTTTGAAGATGTTAAGTTGATCACCAAAATGTAGAAAGATAGTGCAAGATATTAAATCAGTTAATGGATTGTATTGTCATTGATGTCAACTTGATATAATCTAATCCGTTATAATCATAGTGTCAAATACTTCAGAGAATCAGAGAGAGAAAGATTATGATTTTAGTAATGCATAAAAGACAAGAATTCACTAAGTGACTACAAACATCGATGACTAGTGGAACCCGACGGACATAGATCACCAAAATTTAATTCATAGTGATTCCCAAGAAAAGAAACCGATGAGTATTACCAAAGAGAAGAATCACAAGCATTATTGATGACCAGAATTACAGTGTTAACCGACAAGAAGAACTTTACAGTGAATCCCAAAGGACAGACAACCCCGACGGAGAAGCCTGAGGAGAACTTGAGTGTTGACTAAAGCTATCAAAGAGTCAAAACACCAAAGTTAACTAGAGTTCAGAAACAACAAAATATCTAGCTGGTAGAGATAAATATAGACTTAACTAGTAGTTATCATTATTTTCATCGACAAGATAAAGCCAAAGATAAGTAAAGGATTTCAAGCTATTTTTTCCAGTTGGCAAGAAGATTTCTATGAGATAAAACAAGAGTTCTTCTTTAAATCAGATTGGATAAGATTGCAGATCACGCCAAGATCAAAAAAATCTAGAAGAAAGAAACAGTGATATCATGTCTATAAAGAGACAACTTAATTCATTAATAATTAAGGGGAGTGAATGAAAAAGGGGATACTGAAGAGAAACTGATGAAGAACAACTTCATACAATCCTGATCAATCAAGCTGAGGAAAGAGTTAAATCTTTCTACGGACACTGAACAACAGAGCATAGCATCAAGGAGCAGAACAAAAATTGGAGCAAAGGTATTGAAAAGATATATTGATCATAATAGTTTAATGAGCTTATGATAGATTTGAAAATCTACAAGTATAATTTGTACATGTGAATAGATCATACTATTTCAGTTTAACCATTGATTCATAAAGTCTCTTAACCAAGCAGGATTTAAAGATCTTTTCTATATTGAGATACGTCCCAAGGAGTATCAAAAAGTTTGATCATGAAGATAGCACGAGATATTAGATACCATTTGACAAACCAGAAGAGTTTGGACAAGGAAGGTAGCATAAAGATGCCCGATATCAAGTGACAAATTAATATTTTAAATCCTCTAAAAAGGTCACACCTAACAATGTGTTTGTAACCTTTAACATGGTTGACTCTTCACCGAGATCACTTCAGAAGAGTGAAAATTTTGGGTTACTGGTCCCAAGTGGTTTTTCCCTTAACAGGGTTTCCACGTTAAAAGTCCACATGTCAATGTGTTTACGAGTCATTACTTTAGTGTTTTGCATTACACAGTTAATTTGGATTGATTGGTATACACTAAGCTATTTACCATCATTCGGTAAATTGAAAGACTGCTATTCGGTAAACATAAAGAATAAGGTTTAACAAAGCACTCCGAGCAGTAATTATTTGATAAGTATATTTGAAGGAAATCATCTTATAGGACTAAATATAACTAGAGGCTAAATATTGTGGTACTAAGTTTTTGGGTTAATTAATAGGAATGTTTTTGAGGCCACTGATTCACCCCCCCTCTCAGTTATTACTAACATACAGTACCTGTACAATTTTGTTAGTCACCAAGCCACTATAATAATCAATATTTTCTAACTCCATAGAAACATATGTTTACATCGGTGAAAAAACATGAATGCTAACAACAACATTAGAAACCAATTCCAACAAGTACGACCTGCAGGATCACATTCTTGTAGCTAGAGACCTCACGAGCTCCCGAAAACCCATTTCTCTTCTGTCTTACACTTCTATTTTTAATCAGACTTGTAGGAATGAGGTTTGATTCTATGGGAATGCATAATTTATAAGCCTCAAGGTAAATAAAAACATGTGCTTTAATTCTATGTCAATCAATTTTATCAAAATCTATGCTTTTGGGATTGAAGGTTGACCCTACAGGAATGAGAGTTTACTTTGCAGGATCGAAGGTATACAATTTATTATTCTGTTAGTTTTTTTGTAGCTCTATTTTTTATTGTTTGACAGACATATGGGATTTCCAATACGACCCGCGGGATCGCTTTTGAGAACTGTATTTTATGTGCATGTGCAGATTTATAGGACTAAAGTCTCTAGCTATGAGATCATTGGATGTTTATGCTTTTCCAAGTTGAAAATGAACTCACACTTGAATTTGGTACACTAAAACTTGCATTGTATCTTCCACGTCAAAGTTCACACTTCAATTTTGGTGCATTAAAACAAACAAAGGTTAAAAAGAACCCCCAAATATTCACACTTCAATTTGGATTTTAAAAATCAAACACACAAATCTTGAATGCTTGAGGGTCAATGGAAAATTCAATGAAAAACACTCTAATTATTGGGTTATAAAATCAAACAAACACTTCAATTTGGGGTCCTAAAAATCAATCAAATACGATATTTGGGCTTAAAATTGAACAAGAGAAACAAACACATTCTTGAATGAGTTAAAAGATTTGTCCCCAACCTTAATTAAATATAATTTATTCAGCTGACTCTATATAACCCAACCGAGAAGAAAAATGTTAATAAAAGTTGGGGTTTGTCTTGATGATCATATCCCTCTACATACAAGTGCAGATCCCTCTATAATAATTTTCAATTAGGTCTTCAATAACTAAATCAAGAAAATTGCATGAATAATACTTTTAACCCTAAAGTATCAAAGTCTTAAGCATTCATAACTAACCATGACATGAATATCATAAAAATCACTTAAAATGAAAGCAAAAATATCAAGCCAACAAATTGATCTATATGATGCAAAGAGGATAAATAATAAAAAATAACTTCAATTAAATTCATAGATCAAAGAAACACATAATTATATCACAATAAAAAATCAACCCCAACTGAAGTTACATCTATGTACTTAGAAAGAACACATTCAAAACTGCGATATCTATTCATATCAATCACTAGATCAAAAAAATACTTTAAACTATAGATTTCTTCAAGTATCTGCAAATAATGAAAATAGATTATTAACTATAGGAAAATTAAAAATTTGGCCGACCCTTATTGAGTCATAATAAGCCATATAAGTAGCCCGTAAGTATAACTATTTTTGAGATAAGTTTTAAAGCTAACTCCACCACGGGGTAAAGAAAGTAAAAGTATCATGTTCATGAGCAGCAACCTAAGTGAAAAAGAAAGGAAATAATCATAAATGGTTATTTCGAAGTGAACATAACGAATCACAAGTAGAATTGTTGTGGGATCACGAATGATGAGTTCTTTCCCTGCTATTTCCTCCATTCCATGTGATCATTTGAGAATTTCACCACTAGCTGATGATCGGGAATTCCAATATGCACAATCACTATATAGCTTATCAAGCTTGACTCTCAAATTCCCAATTCTTGATTCATACACGGAAAAGGCTAATTAAAATGGATATGATCCTTCTACACTTTGAGCTCCACAGACTCAGGCGGGTGTACTTTCATTAGATTACTGCTTCTTAGTAACTTTAATAGTGGATTAGAGATCACACACTGATTTTCTAATTGTCTTTTACTGTTTCAACTGATAAAACACCCTACAGATGACTGTAATCAACTTGATACAGAGCTTAACAAGCCAAACTATAATCATAACAATAGCAAATAACAGTGAGATAAGGATTTTCATCCTTCTTCTTTTTAGAGTTTTGACTCAGGAAGGCTAACCTTTTGATTCTCTCTTTAAGGAATCAACAAACTAAATTTTATTACTTAATACAATATTTTAAACTTATAAATTATTAGTAATAGAAAAATAGATAATTATTTGTTTTAATCTTGATGATGAATGACTGCTTGTCAAACCCTAGACTAGTGCCTTATTCTTGGGCAAAGAGTCAAATGAGATGTAAATATACAACAAACTAATTAATGGAAATTCAACTTATAGTTTAGATAGATGGCCTTACATACTACCTTATCATTCCCACACCTCTGTATCAAATCCCCACACTACTGTTTATCCCTCTGATATCACTCATAAGACTTAATCTCTCCTTGAAAGAAACTCATAAGCAATATCACAGTTACCTTATAACTAGTATGTTCAAGATGCCTTAAAAATTAAACATACAAGAGCATAAACAAAAATACAAAGAGACAACAATGATATGGAATAGGAAACTGCACTGTATTTTATTAATATGATGCTGCTTCAATACATTCAAAGACTAAAAGATTAAAAAACTCAGACAAAATGAGAAGTTTGCCTTGCAGTAATATATTTCACCATCCTTACATTATGTTACATATTACTATTTATAGTGTCTTAGCCATCTTGGAATCCTTAAGTATTAAGGATGCAACAAACTTTGGATGGCTAGACCTAACCCTAAAAGTACTAGAAGACAAAAGACAATTAGGCCTTCAAGCGGTGGAGAGTCAAAACAAGAAGACAATCAGATTTGATCTTCAAATCTTTGATAGTTGGCACCTATGTCTGTAAATATTATGGATAACCTCATGTAATTACTACGAGATTTAGTGACTTCCATTTTAGGCTAACTTACACTAATATTTTTAATAATTATCCTCCTTGTGCTCATAGATCAGGTGCCAAGTGTCTCTTCACTCCTCGTCCAATATATCTAAATCAACTATTGCAGGATTCTTTTTCTTGGGCTTGGTGAGAACATCCCATGCTACAACCTCTACCTCTATAGGCCAATTAAAGATCTGAATGATTTTTTATTGTTCCTTTTTTCTTTCCCACCTGACATCTGTGATGATCTTGACATTTGTAACAAACTTATTAAAGTCTGTCTTGGCTTTGATGGCCTCATATAAGATCTTATTAAATCTTTCCATATCCAATTCACCATTGTATGATATAAATGCCTCTTTATTAGGTAGTAAGGTATCAAATTCATCTCTCCACACTTCTATTTCCTTAATCTCACCATCTTCTCCCTTTATTGGAGGAATAAATTTATTATATCATGAGCCAAACATGTTGACCCTAGCCTCAATTTGATTTTCCTTGCCCTTGAAGAAAGACAAGGTAACCCAAATCTTCTCAATTTCCTTTCCCACTTGACACACAATCTTAGGGAGATATGCCTTGTGTGGCTGTAGGATTGCTAACCTTTCAAACAAAATTGTCCTTACTAACCAAGTTCCAAAATAAGGTGTTAAAATTGAAACATAATTATTTACCTCTATTCCCAGGCCAGGCAACTTGTTGTAAGCACTGTATACTAAATCAACTTTGTCTTTTAGGACATTGATCCTATGTTGCAACATATTGCACAAGGCTCCCAAAGCCACTTTATTATGATCTTTTTCCTTTTTCTTTATTTCCTTTGAAATATCCCCTGTATCCTTAGTTTGTACTGGTGCATCCACAACTTGCTAAGGTGAAGAAGGAATAGCCTCAGGGATTTATTGTAATTTCTAATTTAATTCTGCCACCAGCTTCTCTAATGCATTGATCTTAATCAAGCATAGTTCTCTATCCTTTACTACAACAGTTTCTTCATCAAATAATTATTGATACCTCTTTGACATCCGTTCAACCTTAGCTTCATTCAGATGAGAAAAATGAGTATGGGCCTATGATATTTCCAATTCTCCAGTATTATGGATAGACCATATGATCTTATCCCCATCCATTTTCTCTTGTACATTGATTAGTGATGACTTCTGTGTCTTGGGAACCAGAGCCCACATGGCTAAGGTTTAGGATTGTGGATTATATCCACATCCCCTAATCATTTCTCCCACATGTGTCTCTGAAGACAATTTTATATCAGGCTACCTTCTTATCTGGTCAATGATAAATGCTAATGCAAGATCTCAGCCATGCACAAGTAACATCCCAGTAGACTTAACCAATTGTCTAGCTTCCTCAGGTGTCATCTTTTCTACTTCAGGATCATACGCCTGCAAAGTTTGCAAGGATTAATTTGGCACTTGGCCACCCTCTATTAAGTGGAGCTATGATCCTACATCTTGCTGCTTCTTCCAGATCAAAAATATTTTAAACTCCTCTAGTTTAATGAAATCATCATCACTGAATTTTTTTTCTTCCTAGAGCTCTCTCATCCTGACACAGTAAAAGAGGTATTTCAACTTCTTCTTCTACATCTTCTCTTTTCCTCTTTCCTTCCCTTATTAACTTCCTAATCTAATGATCATATTCTCTGTTACCAGTGACTAAGGCACTCACTTTATCTTTCTTCCTTTCATATGTCTTGGCATAAGAATGCTCCCCTAATTGTACTTTTTGTTTCTTCATTGGGGGTTCATTAGTTATCTCAATATCAGGTACCTTTGTAAGGTCCACTATTATGTTCTCCTCTATGGCAGGTGGCTGATTCATGGGAGGAGGGATAGGAATTAAATATCCTCCATCACTATCTTCTTCATATTCTAAAGAAGAGTGCCTCTTATGGCCTCTTTCCTTATCTTCTATTAACTCGTCAAGATGGTTGCACAATGTGTTATAAGATTCCATCATCTTATCAAGTATTTGAAACTAAGGCACTTCTGGGAAGTAACCCTCAAAAGGGATCCCTTTCTTTTTGATTTGTTTTTCCAGATCCATTAGCTCTTGGAACTTATCTGCCCTCCTTGCAACTTTATCATCTTCTAATATGTTCCTTATGAGGTCCTTCTCTACACAATGCTCATGCTCTTTGGTATTTGGAATGGTTGGTGTCAAGAGTTTCTTTGCACTTTTAATGAAACCCTCTGTGTCAACATACCTGTACAAGGATACATTCATTCTGAAATGACCCAACCATCTTTTTACTGAGTCCAATGCCCTCTTTCCAATTGTGAAGTTATAAAATTTAAACTGTAAGTGTAAAGGTACCTTTTCTATGTAGAGCCAAATGCTCCTTATTAGTCAACATCAATTGCTAGATGAACTCTATAATGACTATCCTTGGTGGCACATGATATGGAAGTACATGTGGTGGTTGGGAGAAACCATAAACCCTTATTAAAGTAAAATCTTTCTCATAGTAGAAATCTCCCCAGTTATGGTCTCCTGTCCACTTATCAAAAAAATTACAAGGCCTAAGAAGCCGCAATACCTTGATTGGAAATATTGTCATGTTTACTCCTAAACAACTTTTAATTGGATACACCATCCAATTCTGGAATGCACAAAATTCATTTTACCTTGATGTCTAATTAAAAACCTTCAACTAGAGTCGTATAGGTTGGATTGGTCTTGAAAGAATCTCCTAGGTCTCAAATTTTGCAGGTCCATGATATTGAAATTGTAAAATAAAATCACATGCATCAAAAGAGAATATTGCAAGAATTTAGGACTAGGTTGTTTTATCTGAATGTCTATGAACCCTTGATGCATTTGGTCAATAAAATACTAGATGTAATCATAATTTGTGCTAGCATGTGGAATTTGAAGATCCAAAATAATCATCAGAATATCTGAAGATATCCTTTCTCTACCTCCATCCACTCCTAAAACTCTACAGAGTCCATAAGAAATATATTTCATATAAAAAGCTAAATCCTTGTAGAAATAGGGTGCAATGGAATTTGGTATGGATGCTATGTAATTTATGGTATTTTTGGGCACATGACTTTGAATCAACTTAGCCACAATGGCAGCTTCCCTAGCATACCTAGATTCTAATGTTTTTAGGTATATCTCTATGGTGCAGGGGTTGTAAAGGTTAAAATATTTCATGAAAGATGCCCTATCTATAGTAACTAGGGTTGTTCCATCATTATTCTTGATGGTATTAGAGATGGTATCATATCCATTGGCCAATTCAAACAACAAATCTACATATTCAAAGATGTCTAGCACTATAAATTTAGCCAACCCTGATGTCCATGGGTTTGAAATGAGAACATGAACATCACTATTTTTATAAAAGTAATTGAAAAGATGGTATTGAGAAACATCAGGAGTCTTAGCATCTCTTAAATATGACATATCATCAGCAAGGAATTCATTATTTACCTTTTTCCCCTGATTAGTTCTTGGTAGCAGAGCCACAAATTCATCAGAGTAATTTATTTTCCCTTTCTGATCATCTTCGACGTCTCCACTCTTTCCACTGGTTGTAGCCACACTTGCTTCTCAACTCATCTTTTCTGCTCTTAACTAAATAATGCTGATCTTAAACACAAATTACTATTTCTTCACACTGAAACCCAACCAATTCTATTCTTCTGAAAGAACTAACACTCATGTAATATTTAGCTCTGTATTCTGAAACTTTGGTAAATTGGAATGAGCAATGACAATGCTTATTTATTCCTGAGAAATCAATGCACTAGTCTATTTGATATCATGAAATTGTTATTTAGTCACTTCTACCATTACTTTTTGTGCTTTGATATCAATTTTTCTTAGTTGTGGCATCTGAGGTTGACAGGTGATCAATTTTGAAAAAAGCCAATTGGGATAATCATGAGTGCTTTTGTTAGTTTAAAAAACCTTATTATATGCGAAATAAGCTCTATGCTTGATATGATTGGCTCTCATTATTACAGCTCAACATACTTCATACATGCTGTCACAATCCTTTTGTTTTAATTGGCTAGCCACTATACATCATGGCGCGAGAGAAAACCCTATTAACTTAACCTTACTCTTACTCTTACTCTAATTCTCTTGGCGACCACGCGACTGTTCTATCTCCTTGTCACTGAGAGTTAATCTTAACTCCAATTTTATTATAAGATTTAATGCACACTAATCGATCTAAAACCTATCTACAGTTGAGATCTTTCCTTTTAAACCTAAATCTCCAGCACAACTTAACCTTTCTTCCTTAGAGATTACGTGACTGAATGAAATTTGAAGTCGATGAAAGTTATGCTTTACCACGAGTTAGCTCAAAGATTTCACGCAAACCATTCGATCTAAATCTCATCAACGACTAAAATTAAGTCTCTTAATCCTTTTATACTAACTAAATCTATTTGGAGATTATGTGACTACCATTGATCACCTTTTAATCTAATAGTTTGTGCAAAATCTCATAAGTTTTAACTTTAACTTCAGTTGGTTCTGAGACTACACAACTGAATGAAAATCAAAGCCGCAAAATAAATTTATTAACCATAGGTGTACCTTGAGACTTCACGCATGCCACAGGATCTGAAATAACTTGGACACATGTCAACATGTAAATAATTATCTCTGAGTTGCTAAATATCTTTGACTTTTGACATCTCTCATGATTTAACGCTAGCCAAAAGATTTGCACTTAATCTACGATTTAGATTCATTTACATCAAACTTGACCGAGATTTGTTTAATCATAGTTTATCTGGACACTTAGAGACTAAGTGAATCTCTTAGTCATTGAAGGTTTCATGTAACTCATAGTTTAGTTAGATATTAAACGCTAGCCCTCCGATCTTTCTTTCATCAAAAAATAACATTAAATCTCTCAATATTTATGTTCTTTATGAAATTCTTTCGAGATCACGTGCCTGCCCTTGATTCATTCTTAATCTAATGGTTAGCGTTAAATCTCAAGAAATTTTACTAATCTGCACTTTCATCTCACAATTAAATGCCAACCATAGGATCTTCTTAACCTTGCTTTAAGGGATTAAGAGATTAAACATAGGCCATTTATTCAGATTCATATCTTGTGGTTCGTGCAAAGTGTCCAAAGAAACCCCTGAGTTAAGAATTTTTCTGGAAACTTTGAATTTATTCAATCATGAAGTCTCGAAGAAAAATCAAGGTTAAAACATGGTTATAAGTTTCATTCAGTCACATGATGAATATTTGGACATGGTTAGGAGATTAAGTGACTAACTTATAATATGTAAAAGGCACATGCCTTTAAAATACTTAAGTTCCATGAAAAAGGTAACTGCAAATTAGAAGTCAGCTACGAAGAACTAGGGTTTTTTCTCAACATGAATGAAAAATGACCTGGGACCTAGGGTTTTTCATATCTCTTACTAATTTTATGGCTCAAAGATCAATATTTTTAGAAAAATTGATAGCATTCTGGACAAGTTTTGAGATTTTAGGCAATAATAACACTAGGAACACAAATTTTTTATAGCAAGATTCAAAAACTTGAAATATAACCAACAAGACCTAGGTGATGTAGGAAGAGATGTGATTGATAGTATAGGTTCCACTATGTATCCACCCATACCTATGTCCTTTATCTTTAACTAATTTTCAATTTTTCATCAGTGGTTAATTCAGAGTTGGACACCTCACTGTTATGTGGGACTAGATTTTCTACTGCTTGTCTTAAAGCATTACAGGCATAGCTAGTGTCTGCAGGAATAGTGACCTCTACACCATTAAATGGGAATTTGATGCATTGATGATACATTGATGGCACTTCTTGCATCTCATGGATCTCGGGTCTTCTCAATAGGATATTGTAGGCCAGAGGGAGATCTAGAACTTGGAAGGTAACATCCCTCTCAACAAGACCCACTCAGATTGGTAAAGTTACAAGACCTTTAGAAGATCTCTCTTGTTCATCATATGCCTTGATAGTGATTTTATTTTTAGGATCAATGACATTCTCTGAAAAGACTAGTTGCTTGATTAACCTGTATGTGCAGATGTTCAACCCTACGCCTCCATTTATCAAGACCCATTTGACATGGTGTTTTTAGATCATGACTTTGATATGCAAGGGGAGATTGTGTGGATGACTTAAAGAGTTGTCATCTTCTTTTGAGAATGATAGGTAATGTGGTGAGGGCAAGTGACCCACCATAGATTGAAAGTGATTTAAATCCAAGTCCTTAGGGACATTGGTAGTTGATAGTGCTTTATTCAGGACCTCTTAGTGAGATGGAGATATTTTGAGCAATTCAAAGATTGAAATTTGGGACGATTGTCTCTGCAATTTCTCAATAATGCTATAGTCCAAAGTATTGGATGAAGTCGGTTATTTGGACTATGAGACTTGAGAGGTACTCACAAAAGATTGTTTTCTAAGAGGCATGCAGGGTTTGGATACTAACAGTTTATTAGAAGACAATGATGAGTTGGAAGATCCAGAACCCCCTAGGGTGACCTTTGCTTGCGCTCGGGTCACTACGATGGCTGATCAAGACTCTTTCTCTTTCTTTTTGACAATGATGACATTGGAATATTTAGAATGAGCTAGCTCAAGAATGCTAATGACATTATTGTCATCATTAGAATAAGTGTGATTGATTTGAGCACCTTTCTTAGAAGTTTCCCTCTTTTGATGTTCTGGGAAAGGATCTTTGAATACCTTATGATCAACATTCTTGTTGTGATTATCAACCGCAATTATTTCGTTATCAATGAGATCTTGGATCTCATGTTTGAGCCTCAAGAAATTTTATTTCGTATATCCTTTGGTCCTATGATATTGATAGAAATCATTGTCTCTCTACCATTTAGGTTTGACCTCTAGTATATATGGTTTGGAGTTATCTGGAAATGTGATCAACTTGTTTGCCAGTAGAGTCTTAAGTGTAGATTTGTAGGACTCCCCTAAAGAGTCAAAGTATCATTTGCATTTAATCCATGGTTTGTATTTCAACAAATTGCTAACCCTTTAGAAGAAGAAAATTTAGTGGTACTTTTGACATATTTTAGGGACTTTTGACATATTTCAGGACCTTTGAACCACTTGTTAGATTGAAGACTGCTGGTTTTGACTGGGGAGTAGAGTGATCGACTACTCTGTCATTTACCAGATGATTTTTTTTGTTCCAATATTTAGTCTTGTCTTTGGAGTTGGAACCAAACTTGTTTTCTTATAGAGGGTAATGTCACCCTTTTTAACAAGCACATCTTCTACTTTTATCATGTTTTCCACCATATTCTTGAAAGAGGGTGGACATTGCATATGAAGGGGGTAGTTTAGTTATGGAATCGGAACAATAGAAAAAATATCCATCTTTTCAGACTCAGGCATGAGTTGTGGATATCTTGAAAACATCTTTCTACATCACTGAAGAAAGGTCAAAAAGGTTCTACTATCTTTTGGTTCATGTTTCATAAATCAATCATTATCATAGGATGTTGGATATTGTAAGAATACTATTGCATGAATAGTTTCATCAACTCATCAAAAGTTTTGATACCGTTGGGTAACTTTGAGAACTAATCCATAGCTTGGCCACTCAAACTCCAAGAAAAAAGACGCATATGATATGTCTCATGATGCATAAAATCTATACAAAGAGAACACAATTTATGGATGTGATCTTATGGATCAGAGTGACCATTGTACTTATCAAATCACAAGATTTCAACTCCACGCAGGAATGAAGGTAAGTACAAATCTTTATCAAAAGGAAAAGGACATATTGTGTTCAAAGAAAATGTTGTGTTGGGTTTTTCCTTTTCATTTTTGAGTTCTTGTATTTCTATTTGAAAATTTTTCATTTGTTTAGCCATGAGTATCATGGGAGTTTCTTCTTCTCTAGCAATGATATCCTCAGCTTTGAAGCGAGGTGGAAGTTGAGTGCCTTGCTCTGCTAGGTCAAGGAAATATTCTTCCTTATCCTGATTTAGGATTGTTTTCGTGAGTTTTAGGAACCTCTTATCCTGGAGAAATTCATCAATCTCTTCCTCATCAGTTTCTGATGCACTCAAGGAGTGGTGAATATTGTGGTTGTTGGTACTAGTATATAGGTCTCTCTATCAAGACCTACATCAAATTTGTCTTTCTGCTGACATCCTAGGACTAGGTAACCTGTTCTGTAGGGATAATTATCTAGGAGTTTGAGGATCTCTCCCAAAAAGAGGATTCTCTCCAAACAAGGAGTTGTCTTCAAATGGGATTCCTTGTTTGTCTCCCCCATGAAGTTCCTTAAAATGACTTCTAGTTTTCACAGACATGAATAAGTTGATTCGCCTAACCAACACTATGGTGATATCTAAAGTGTTGACTAAGTCCAAGACCAAAGAGACCAAGTGATACATGTCCAACTGAGGAGAAGATAGAAAATAATCTGATCTTGAGTCAAGCTTAACTAACCTACTCTCACAACCTAGAATAAGGACAACGTAGAAAAAGACTGATAAGATTGAAACAAAGGATTGGTCAATCAGACAAGCACAACGACATCAAATTTCAAGATAGCGACAAGTTGGACTGACAACAGATCATAGTCAAATATGAACTAGTAGAAGCGTTATGACAGTATAGACCTCAAAATAGACTGAATGTAGTAGGATAGACTGATGAAAGACAAAGTTTTGACAAGTTTTTGACAGACCGTTAAAGTTTTAGATGAGATATTACAGAAAAGAACCTAAAGTGCATAGTTTTCTAGATTTTTTGATTGTTGTTGTTGTTGTTGTTTGTTTCAGTGAACACTCATGCCAGACACATCAAGAAGCTTTTAACTATTCAAGCACATCAAGAAAACCCTATTCCTAGGTGAAGAGAAATGGACAATACTTTTTTGAATCCTCTTACAATAAAATAACCATTCAAGTTGGACAGTTAGAAGCTTGGCAGCACTAGCTCCCCTCCACGACACACCTCTCGGGCCTACCAATTTTCAAATTTCTCAAGGTCCAAAAACATTGATAAATTTACTGTCTCAACAAGAGGGGTACATGAGAGGTTTCTTAGGCATGCACATCTCAGAACGCCCATATCAACAAGTAGAAAAAGGATTTTGGCCACTAACTGAAAAGGGTTTTAGTAAGGGTCTTCATTCGAGTGTATCCTCTATGTCCATGCAAGCATGATTTAGGCTGCTAACCCCACAAAGAACCTTAGCACACACAATTCACAATACATGATTGAGACCTAAAGGCCCTACTTTGTGTTAGGTGAGATCTGAGTATAAAATCAAATTCCACTTATCTTCCGAGGATTTGTTCTTGAGGAAGCATTTTTATTATAGTGAGTCGAAGAAGCTTGACGTTAGCTTGTTCTCACTTGGGTCATTCTCTAAGGGTGAGTACTTTTTCCCGCTTGGATAGTCCCTCTAAAGTTGCAGATCTCAAATGGTGAATGAAAATAATGTTTCTGGATTTTTGATCATCCCAAAAGGGTGAGAGCATAGTTTCCTAACATTATTTCCATCCCTAAAACACCAGATAGAGGTTCATTTTAAAAAGTCTTACATGTGTGTTCCTATTTTAATAAAACAAAAAAAAATGCAAGCACAATGTTTAGCGTTCTATCGATCAAGGCAACCTGCAAGACGATTCGTTAGTAGTCTGTGTTTTAATTTTCTTTTTCAACATCCTGCAAACCACTATTAGGCTGTAACCAACAAGATAATCTAGAGCAAAACAAAGCCCAAAACTCATCAGTGTTAGAAAATCCAAAAAATCAGTAAAATGATTGCATATTCAAAAACTAGACAAAAAATCACTCACTTTAAAAAAAAATACACCCAAAATATTACTGTATGAGCCCGGACAAAGGTTTTAGAAGTTAAGAAACATAGGATTAGGTAGGTACAATCATCAAAATCTATGATTTATGATAAATCCAACAACCAAAAATAGAAAATAACTCCACCATAGTGATATTTAGGAAATTATACTCAAAATAAAAAAATATTGCTCCAAAAAAGGACCTAAAATGAGCAAGATATGGGGGTTTGAATATGAACTGCAATTTCAAAACAACATATGGTGAAGGTAAGAAAATTCAAATCCTACTGACATCATCTGAATGTGAGGTTAAAGTTGATGATCTTCAGGCCATCGCAAAAAGCCAATATGCCTGCAAGGTGATGGCTAGACGACTTTCAAGTTTAGTGCTACCCGGGCAAGCAGAGGTGGTGGGATTGGATAGAGGTGGTGGGATTGGATGGAAGAGGGAGGCAATGACTAAGTGAAGCATGCAAAGAGGTGGTGACACTATGGAGTGGCGAAGGATGAGTGTGAGTGGGAGGCATAGGGGTTGAGTGGTGAGTGGCGGGGTTGAGACAGAGGGAAGATGGAGGGTGGGAGGAAGTGGGCACGGGGGATAGGAGGTAGAGGGTAGGAGTGCTGCGGTGGGTGGGGAAGTGGCGGAAGGTTACATGGTGGGTGGGGTATGGGTTTTTTAATCCCACATGCCCCCCACAAAATAAGAAAATATTTTTTTTTAAAGAAAGTCCAACAGTCATAAACCAAAGAGAAGGATTTGGATGGTAGGGGTTTGGGCTTAGAGGCCGAGATTTAACCTGCCTAGGTTAGATTATGTAGAGTGTATAATTTTCAGAGGGATAACTAGGGTTAGACCCTAATAAAATTTTATTTAAACAAAAATTTTCACTCTATCTTGATCTGAGCGTAGGCAGAATCTACCTCGATCCGCATGCAGAAGGTTGTACGACTTCTTTATGAAAAAACATTTTGCCACAGATTCAATTATTGGAAAATATAGGCAAGTTTATAGTCATTTCAAAATGAAACAACTATCTAGACGTGATGGTGGAGCTAGATTTGTCTCAAAGTGAAGATGTGGGAAGAATTTGGCTCAAAGTTAGGTTTGAACCCCACGGTGGGCATCAAAAATGTATTCGTGAATTTGGGTCTTCGCTTGCAAGATGCAAACACACACACTTCAATGATCCATTAAGTGGTTAGCGGGTTAGAAAATAACAAAACTAGAATATAAAAAACATCCTAAGATAACCGACACCGGTTCATTTCCTTCTAGTAGGGAGGAGTATAGACTTTGCTCTCAGTTCATCGCAAAGTCTAGTGACTACACACTATTCTAAATGAAGGATTTTTAAAACTATTTGCAAATGAATCTATATGATATGCAGAAGCAGTTTTTTGCTAATCTAATCTAATTAAGAATTCATTTTAGAAGCACCAAATGAAAGATGATGATTGATTTTAAAATCCAAATCAAATGTGCTCTAAGATTAGATTGTTTGCATGATTTAACAAATTAAACAAAGCTAAGTAAATAAAAGCTAAAATGAAAAATGCTTGAAAAAAAAATGCAGTATAATAATGATAGAAAAAGTTAGGATCCTTGTGAAGGAAATGAGCTTCTCTTTTATAGAAATCTCTCACAAATCGATGGTCGAGATCGAAAGGAAAGAGTGGCTTAGATTTGATTTGAAGAAGCACAATCCATGTGCAATCAATTTGATTGGTCGAAAGATTCAGTTGATTGAATTGACTGATCAGTCTTTTTGGAAACTTCCAAAATCAGTTTTCAGTTAACTGAAATGTTTCCAAAATGATAAATAGATAAGAATCAGTTAATTTAGTGGAACTGGATTGTTTCCAATTTGATAATGAGTTATGTGGACTTGATGATGTCATATGCATTTTTAAAGATTTGACTGATTTTGAATGCACATTTTTGTTTTTATAATTAATTTAATTCCTTTTTTATTTAATTAGAAAATTTGTATTTTTATTTAATTAATATATCAGAATATTAATTAAATAATTAGCATAATTTTTATTTTCCAATGTATTGCATTTTAGAAATTAATTAATTAATTAATCAAGTAAGATGATTGATTAGGACCCAGGGTTCAGGTCAGATTATCTTGAATTTGATAGATTGAGGAATTGCATGTTTGATTTAGGACTTAGGGTTTCTTTATTAATTGTTGCGATTGGGGGTCTAGGGTTTAGATGACCATTTTTATGTGATTACAACCATTAGAATAGAAATACAAGATAGATCCTAAATGCAAGAAAACTAAGCTATTATGAAGATGGAGGCAAGAACAATCCTCAAAACCTAGAACAAAACTAGCATTATAACCTTACTCTCAAATTTGCCTCTCTTTTGAACCAAGAGAGATATTCCTTTTATAGGAAATTTGATGAAATGAACGATCAAGATTCAATTGAGAAGAGCGGTAGAGATGAAATTTATCTCAATCCATGTGTGCTTGTTCCAAGTTGAATGATTTTGATTGGTCAACTTTGTGCTTGTTTGGGGGAGGGAGAGACAAATTTGGTAATTTCCCCATTTAATTGCTTTATTTGAATTTTGGGTGCTCATAGATGTGTGAGGATGTGCGAATGGGTTCACTTAATTAAAAGGGGTTTAGGACTTTTAATTAAATTCAATAGTTTCAAGCAATTAGATAATTTAAGATTTGATCAATAATTTGATTCAACAAGTCATGTTTAATTATGTAGGCAAGTTTGATTAAATGCTTCCATAATTAGGGTCTAACAATAAATGCCTTTGATTTAGGGTTTCTCAAGGAAAATTAATCAAATTAGGGGCTATAGGTTTACTAGATCAATTTTAGGTGATTACGTCTTCCCCTCTTTGAATTGATGTGTGAGAAACACATTGATTCAAAGAATTTTTGATGAAAGATCAAGAAATAGCTTGATGTGAAGCAATGAAACTATCTCACAGATCAAAATTGATTCTAAAATTGATCAAATGAAGATCAATTGAAGATCACTGATATCAACTCTAGACTTGATTGATAAAATATTGATAGAGAGATATGAAGATATCAGCTCCAGGCTTTATTGAGCGAAGACTAATAGAAATATTTGAATATCCAGCTGGATGTGAAGCAATGAAACTAAACATTCATCCCTAGAGCATATTTCTCCATTTTGGATTGGTTTAGATGATGAATCAACCTGATGTGGTGGTTGAATTCCATTTGATTGATTGCTGGAGATAATTGACTTGATATGGGTCCTAATGAAGCTAATTACTTGATCGAGAGGTATTATCAGAATGATGTGGTGCAATGAACGTGATATGCCCCTAGAGATTCAAGTGACTTGATTTGAAGAAATAAAATCACTAAGAGGGATCTTGGTTTGATGCAGAGCCCTGATGCCCTTAGGGTTTGAAATTTTTTATGTGAATTAAATTATGGATGTAATGGTACTACCCCCTCGGGATCAAAATCAAAATGAGGTGAGGGCGACAACCTTAAAAAGTGTTGAGTAGTCAGAATAAATACAAAAAGATGAGATTCAATCTTGAATGAAGAGCTTCTTGACCAATTTTGACCAAGAGTTGACTTGGATTGACCAAGGTTGACTTTCTTGGATTAAAATGAAGAATGCTTGATTTAGTGTTTTAGGAATAATTTTAAAGAAAAATCCTATGAGGCAA
This sequence comes from Thuja plicata, assembly GCA_018584345.1. Taxonomy (NCBI): domain Eukaryota; kingdom Viridiplantae; phylum Streptophyta; class Pinopsida; order Cupressales; family Cupressaceae; genus Thuja; species Thuja plicata. The sequence goes on along the minus strand of MU227831.1, from coordinate 5,612,178 downwards.
GCTTCGACAATTAGCTACATTTGAGTAATAGGTTAAACTGTATTTTTGAGTAGTAAAATGTCATTAGATTTTGATTTTGGTCCTGAAAATGGATTCAAGCTTGTCCAATTAGTCAAGGGTGTAATTTTCACATCCATCAGAGTAATTTGGAAAATTAGGTCAAAACCTATATAAGGCCCAAAAGCATCATTTCAAATCATTTTTACTTTTTGAGTATTTAAAAACCTTCTCTGAGTTAAAATGGTGGTCCCGATCACAAATCATCTATTTGAGTGCATGCAGAGGCATGGATGGCCCAAGAACTACCTACCTCTAGTAAGTAATAAAAAAAATTACTCTTTAAGTCAAAATTTTCTTTTTGTTGATATATTTTTCCATGTTTTTACGCATTTTTTTAAACCATAGGATTGGCTCGTCATACGATACGGTGAGAGCTATCATACAAAAAACTATTAAAAAACTAGTTTTTCATATGGGCTTCTTTCATTTGTCATCTGGGAGTGATCTACGACTCATACAAGGTCCTTCATAGAAAAAACCCCTTTTTTCACATCAGACCAATTATTTTGTCATTTCAGCTTAAATTGTCATACTGTATGAAATGTGTTTACCCGTTACACATTATCTACACATGGTGTTACATGGTTTCACAATCTTTGGTAGATCTCTAACAACATTAGTCATAATTTCCTTCACAATATTATCAAAATTCACATAAAAAAATCTTCTATGCCATAACCAATTGTCATCAACCTTCACAACAAAACAAGAAGCCTCAAATGTATTCAATTCAAATACATTAACTCTTGACTTAGTATGAGATGCAATCAGATTTCTTGACTTACTTATGATAGAAAATTTCCCATCAATTAATTTCAATTGAAAACCTTTGTCCACTAGTTGTCCAACACTCAAAAAATTATGCTTAAGTCCATCAACAAGTAACACATCGTCAGTATCATAATTTCCATCCAAAGAAATAGATCCACATTCATAATCAATAACATCATCATCAGAAAAACATTCATTAGCATAGTAAATTTCCTTACCCTTGGAATACTTAGGTTTATAAAACTTAGATTTATGCTTAGGAACCCTTGTAGGACATCTAGATGTAAAATGACCTATCTTATTGCATGAAAAAAATTTCAGAGGTAACATTCCTTCAAACTTACCCTTACCTCTCTTTTCTCTTTTGACGACCAGTGCCACAATTTCATCTAACTTCTTTTCTTCTTCCTGTATCTATTTCTAGTCATCAACATATTCACCAAACTCTTCTCTCAAGTCACTCCTACTGGTGCTTGCAGTCCCTGATAAAGTATTTTTATTTTTATGCATAGTCGCCTTAAATGTTGTCTCAACTTTAGGTAATGAATCTACCAATTTCGTGGCCTCAAAGGTAGTTAAATTTACAATCAACATCTCTCTATTGAATTTCACCGTCAAAGGTATGATCTCCTCTATAGCTTGCACTTTAGTTTTGTAAACAAGTATCAAAGCTCTAAGAATCTTTGCAATCACTTCTTCATTGTATGTGCCTCCTGAGTTCTTAATCCCAATAAAAACCTCTGTAACTCTTTTTACATATGCTCTAATGTTCTCATCATCTTTCATTTTTGAATTTTCCATCCTTGTCTTCTAGTTCTGCAACTTTGCTTGTTTAGTAAACTTATCTCCTTCATACAGTGCTTCCAATCTTGACCAAATTTTATGTATAGAATCCAATTCTTTAACTTCTCTGAATTAACCTTGAGAGAGCACACTAATTAGTGCTTCTCTTGCAACTATGTTATAAGAAAATAACTTCCTTTCATCATCATTAGATTGGTCCAGTTTATCTTCAGTCTTGACAATCTCATCCTTCTTTGTAATCATCCAATAATCTATTACCAAACACAACAAATGAGTTCTCATTTTGTTCTTCAAAATGTCAAAGTTTTTAGGATCAAACTTCAGACTATCCTTCCTGTAGTATGCCATTTTTAGGATCACCTCAAGCTGTTAAGATATCTCTCTAAGGACCAGAATCTTAGATACCAATTATTAGGAATAATAGTCCACCAACAAAACTGAGAGGGGGGGGGGGGGGGTGGAANGGGGGGGGGGGGGGGTTGAATCAATTGTGAGACAAATTATTAAATATTAAACATTATAAACCAAAAATTTAGTCCAAATGATAACATAGTAAATACAACACCATAACACAATCCTTTGTTGTAGAGGAAACCTTGTTAAAGGTAAAACCCCGGTGGGAATTAAAACCCACAAATAATGTACTCAGAGTACGATATCCATTATAAAATATTTATCCCTGTTAGGTGCTTATTAATGCATTACAGTACATTTTCCCTATTAAAGGATATAACCTATTAGGAGTCAAGAGTAACAGTAGACTCACTGCCTAAAGAAGGTTAAATCCACCCTCAGGACTTACTATCTGAAATACAAGTATATATAAGAAATATAAAATCCAATGAACTTCCTGATAGTAATTGTCTTTGCTTGATTAGTTCCAATGAAGTCTCTAAATCACATCCCCTACTCTACATTTAGAAGAATTCATACAAAAAAGCTGGAAACATCCACACTTCACTGTTTCCACACTTCCATAAAGGAAAAAAATCTTCTTTTATACAGATTTACAATAAGTAAATAGGTCGGCCAATTGAGACTTCCCCAATGCACAAATAATTACTTAACCCCTTTCTAAGATACACACAACACCTATAACAAGTAAACATCAATTACAATCCATCAAATATAATCCAAGATGTGTAATCCATGCTCGCAATCCATAATACACGCTACATCTCTAAAGTCGGCCCCAAATAGGTCTCCTTTAGACACACGCCACAACTGGCGTCACCAAGAGTCTTGCAACCCAAGAGTCATAAAAAAAATTCCTCAACATTTATTTTTACATTCCCCAAGCTCGCATATCATGAATCTATATCACATGCAAGTTATCCTCAAAACATAGAGACTAACTCTGTAAAAGATCACTGTCACAGTCCAGTACCCAGTCTTCACTAAAAAATTTATAACCCACTCAATATGAAATATTAAGCCATCCCACCTTATAAATAATATCACAACATATCCTTGTACACATCACCATCTTCGCTCATTCTGAATCAACTGTACAGTACCTGTACACTTCTTTCAGTCACCTAGCCATTGTAATAATCAATATGTTCTACCTCCATAGAAACATATGTTGACATCGGTAACAAAACATGAATACCAACAACAACATTAGAAACATTTTCCAACAAGTACAACCCACGGGATCACATTCTCATAGCCGGAGACCTCACGGCCTCCCGAAATCCCATTTCTCTTCTGTCTTACACTTATGTTTTTACTCAGACCTGCACGAACGAGGTTTGATGCTGTGGGAATGCATAGTTTCTAAGCCTCAAGGTAGATAAAAATACATGCTTTAATTCTTTGTTAATCATTTTCATCAAAATCCGTGCTCACAAGATTGAAGGTTGACCCTACGGGATTGAGAGTTTACTTTGTAGGATCAAAGGTATACAATTTATTATTCTGTTAGTTTTTTTGCAACTCTATTTTTTATTGTTTGACAGACTTGTGGGATTTCAAATACGGTCCACGGGATCACTTTAGAGAAGTGAATTTTATGTGCATGGGCAGATTTGCGGGATTAAAGTCTCTAGCTACGGGATCGCTGGATGTTTATTCTTTTCTAAGTTAAAAATGAACTCACACTTGATTTTGGTATACTATAACTTGCATTGTATGCCCCATGTCAAACTTCACACTTCAATTTTGGTGCACTAAAATAAACAAAGGTTAAAAAGAACCCCCAAATCTTCACACTTCAATTTGGATTTTAAAAATCAAACACACAACTCTTGAATGCTTGAGGGTCAATGAAAAATGCAATGAAAAAAACTCAAATTATTGGGTTATAGAATCAAAAAAACACTTCAATTTGGGGTCCTAAAACTCAATCAAACACTTTATTTGGGCTTAAAATTGAACAATACAAAAAAACACATTCTTGAATGAATTAAAGGAAAAAATTGAACAAATATTTACTAAGCTTTTCTTTGTGTCTTCTATTTGGATAAAAAAATCTTAGTTAACTAGGTTCAATTTGGAATGAACTCTTCTTGGTGTTTTTGAAGGAGTGTTTTGCAACACCTGTTATGAGCTCTTTTGTTAGATAAATATAATTAATCTAAGTGATGCAAGTGAACAATCCATATCTGTATCCTCTCCCTTTTACTTCACGGATCTTGGGTGAAGAGAAAGATTGGGTTGGTTAATTTATTTTAGAGAGGCCTTTCTAGAGGCTGCATTTCCCCTTTAGAGGACAACCTCAAACCAATAATCACTTTTTTTGGTATATAAACAAGACTCTAGGAAACCATGGTCTTATCTCCTCAAGCTCGGGTGAGGCTTATTGATGATAGTCTCGATCGAGTGAATTATCCCTAAGTAGCCAACATGGTCAACTAGGCTCTTAAGTGAGTTACACACATACAAAATGATTGGGAATATGCCACACATATTACTATAAGCCATTAAAGATAGCAAATTACCTAGTTCACCCCCAAAAGATTGATAATATTTGAGCAAGGAGGATAGTAACCTCCCTAAGACACTCCCCATATCGTGCCGCCTTGAGCATTTGGAGTCAACTAATACGACATTGTTAGAACCATTGCATGGTCTTTAGTGGCCGTATTATGATTATCTCTTGGATGTGTGCCTAAGTTTGTGAGCAAATATTTTCAAAGCTAAGGCAATTCCATCAGGTAGAGCTTCTTGTACTTGTTTTCTATGTTACAAAACCTATAAAAACACTTTCACAACATACACATTCTAAGGTACAAGTATTTTACCAAAGAGATCAAATCCAAAACTGTGTTGTTCTTGCAAGGTTACTCTGTCCCTTGTGGGATTACTTTCTCAATTATCCCAAGCACAATCATATCCAAAAGATGTTCCCAAATCAGACCAAGGTAAACTTATTGCAGACATTGCCTAGTTTGAGGTGTCAAAATTCCAAACTTCATAAGTATCACAACTTTTGGATACCTAAGGTGTTGATAACTAAGCTTGAACATATGTCTGATTCAAGGAAACATAAAAAAATGAAATTCCAACTATCCTGTGTATACAAAGAGTAGAAGGCCGCCAATCAAGAGGTCAAGAAATAGCAACACATTGTGAAATCGATCCAACAAGAAACTAACGACTGTGAGAAATACGACAAGATCATATTCAAAAATAGAATTTCACGTTTGTTAGTTAACAGATTTGTCCCTAGCCTTAATTAAATATAATTAATTCAACCGACTCTATATAACCCAATTGGGAAGAAATATGTTAATAACAGTTGGGATTTATCTTGATGATTATATATCTCTACATACAGGTGCAGATCCCTGTATAATAATTTTTAATTAGGTCTTTAATAACTAAATCAAGAAAATTGCAGGAATAATACTTTTAACCCTAAAGTATCAAAGTCTTAAGCATTCATAACTAACCATGACATGAATATCATAAAAATCACTTAAAATGAAAGCAAAAAGATCAAGCCAACAAAATGATCTATATGATGCAAAGAGGATAATTACTGAAACATAACTTCTATTAAATTCATAGGTTAAAGAAACAAAGAATTATATCACAATCACAAATGAACCCCAACTGAATTTACATATATGTACTTAGAAAGAACATATTCAAAGCTGTGATATCTATTCATATCAATCACTAGATCAAAAAAATACTTTAAACTGTAAAGTTCTTCAAGTATCTGCAAATTATGAAAATAGATTACCAACTATAGGAAAGTCAAAATTTGGTTGACCCTTATTGAGTCATAATAAGCCATATAAATAGCCCATAAGTATAACTATTTTTGAGATAAGTTTTAAAGATAACTCCACCATGGGGTAAAGAAGGTAAAAGTCTCATGTTCATGAGCAACAACCTAAGTGAAAAAGAAAAGAAATAACCATAAATGGTTATTCCGAAGTGAACATCATGAATCACGATAAGAATTGTTATGGGATCATGATTGATGAGTACTTTCCCTACTATTTCCTCCATTCCATGTGATCATTTTAGAATTTCACCACTATTTGATGATCAGGAATTCCAATATGCACAACTATTTGTTTCCAAACCTTATTCTCCTTTTGTACTAGTGGAATCTTATCCTTATGCATTTTCAAGTGATCAAGGCAAATAATCAACATGGATTCTGTCTTTCTTTTCTTTCTCATCCTTCTAGGTTATTGTGATTATATTCTTGGTGGAAGAATCTAGATGTTTGACATCTGTAGCCTGAGTGGCCATTCCAAGGTCCACTTTCTCAATTTTGAAATCTTTAGTTGTTTCCTCATAGAAGTTCTTTTCAATTTTGGGTGTTTTTATTTATGCAAACCACCATCCTGTTCTAGCATCCACATCAACCATTGCTTAATTTTTAGGATTCTTGATTTTAACCTCCTTTCCCAGGTACTTGCTTACCATGTCACTATCTAGAAGTAAAATAGGAAATACACTTTTCTTTCTGCTAATAGAGGACTGCAGCCAATCAAGTGTATTTACTGGGTTCTTAGCCAGAGGAGTTTGCAATATGGTCAAGTCATTAGTCTGAGTATCATCAACAGAATGTAAATATTTTAAATCTCCTCTTGACCCAAAATAATTAGTGTCTAGAATATAAAATACCAATTCCTCCATAGGTGTGTGAACTTCAGTAAAAGAATCCAAATCCACCACTTCCTCGGTAACATAGGATTTATTTATTCTTTTACTCCTCAGGCGTGTGACTCTCGTAGAGGTAGGAATGGTAACTTGTAATTTGAATTTATTTAATGGGATCTTTCTAGGCTTGAATGTACCTGCAATATCAATATTAACATGGGGATTAGGAGAAAAATTCTTATTCTAGGGAATCAGAGCATCTTGAGGCTCTGCACAGGCTTCATCTTTCGTTACTCATAATTTTTGCAATATTTTCTCTTGTAACCACCTCTCTATTCTCCGTGTCATGTTGAATGTTTGAGATTGTATGTTATCTTCCTCCTTTCTACTCCAATCCAACTCATATATAGGTTTTGCCTATACTTTGTTCAATAATTCTGAATCTAACACCTCCTCACCATATCCTTCCTCAACACCCGTGATATCAATTACAAGCTGCATACTAACAATCTGTTTCAATTGTTACTCCAATTACACATTGAAGTTGTCAATAGTTATCAAATAGATATAATGGACAGTCGATGACAAAGTCAACACAAGACAGTCAGTTTATATCACCAAAGTGCAGAGTTAACCGAGAGCACTGATCACGCCCAGAGTTAACTAAGTACAGTGATACCCAAGTAAACAGGCTATACCAAGTGCAGACAACACTGAGCTACAAAATCATAACTAAGTACTAGTACAACTGAGATACATAGTATACACCAAGCACTAAGGAACAACAATAACTGAGTGAAATAGAGTCTACATAAAAGTTTGTTAAGGCACATTATTCTATGTAACAACTTTTGAGCCAACCTAGATAACAGTTTACATGATCGAGGATAACATTAATTATGGATTTAAAGCATAAATTATTTATGTCTCCTATGTGTATATGATCAAGGTAAATTTTTTACACCATTGATCTTAGGGTAAGGATGTAATTGTTGAACCCTAATTAGGTCACATCGTTTGATATATAATTGTGTATATGTCATTTTTTTTAGTATGTTGATCAAGAAATGATTAAGTAGCCACCATAATATAGACATGAGAGATCAAACAAGGGATTCAAGGATAGAGACCACATTGAATAAATTAGTTTGCAGAACTAAGGCAAAGCTACCGAGCAGAACAAAGGAGAAGGTATTATCATTCACATTGAGGTGATATGTTTTATATGAACTTAATGGATCTGTATCAACAATTTTGAGATTGTATGTGTTTCAAATCAACTTTCTATTACTCTCTAACAATTGTAATAGATTCTATATCTCTTAATAAAGTAGACTTAACTATCTTATTGTAAATATCTTAACCGAGTGCACACATAGATTATGTTGCTAAATCCTCACACAGGGTAGATCTAGTCAATCTTTTGTTACTCCTAACAGGGTAAGATCATCAGAAGTGATCACTTGTAAAGCTTTAACATGCTATCTTTATTATTGTAGTAGTGAAGTTTTGTGCCTCTCATCCCCACCGCATTTTTTACCTTTTAACATGGGTTTTATGCGATACCAAAATACTAGTGTCAAGAGTAATTAATTTCATGTATGTATAATGTTTATTTTACATGCCTTTGCCTTTCAACATTGATACTATATGTTTTGATTAAGCAATCTACTCAGTCGGTTAATACAGAACAATGAATGCAAAGAATTGACTAAAAGTTTTTAAGGGTACTAATTTATCCCTCCCCTCTTAGTACACATCCTTTCAATTATCTTAAAATTGGGCCAACGATTGGTATCAGAGCTTGTTCTCTTATTTTGAAGGTTTAATAGCTGAGGAGAAAAGATCTTACAATGGAGAGGTATACACTTGAAAAAACTATTGAGAATAAGAAGTTACAACTGCAGATCTATGTTGAATAGTTCAAGGAAGCCAAAGAGAAACTTAGAGAGATGCTGATTAAAAGGAAGGACATGGGACTTCACTATCGTGAGATTGATTATCATGAAGAAGAGATTCATGACCCATTTGATACACCTGGATTTGAATCTGGTAGCATATCTAATGCATGTGAAGGAATCATATCAAAGCTAACTGAAAGCAATTAACAACTTACTGAACAAGTGAAAGCACTATAGATCAGACAAGATACACAAATGGTTAGAATGGTTGAAGTATTGAATGATGAAAAGAAAGATAAAAAAGATAGAAACATGGTTGTTGATGACAGAAGACAGATGACTAAAAAGTCACAAGAGAAAGAAACTGAGATATCTAGACTTACTGAATAGTACTTTGAGATCACCAATCAAGTGGTTTTTATGAATCATGAAGGAAATCAAGTGAATAATGAACTTGAAAAAAGAATAGATGATATTGGTGTATTGAAAGAAGAAAATTAGAAACTGATAAATGAAGTCAAGATTTTACAACAACATAATGAAGTGATTAAGATATCTAAAGAAAGCACTAAGAGAATAGATGAATTTTTGAACCATCAAAGAAGGCTGAATAACAATACTGGATTATGGTATACCGAGCAAGGAGAATCATCAAATCAAGCTAAAATAAGGAATTTCTACTCAAATCCTAAGCCAAAGAATCCCTCTTTCCATCACTATGGAAAACCATGCCACACATCAAATGTTTGCTGGAGAAAAACAAAAGGTATTCCTAGAAACCCTCCTAAATTTAATGGTATTTTCTATAACTGTAATAAGCATGGAAATCAGGCACATGAGTGTAGATCCAATTTGAAAAAACCATATAAGAAAACATACATGGATAAATACTATCAAAATTGCAACATGAATGGTCACACAACTCAAGCATGCAGAAAGAACACAAAGCAGATCTGGAAGCCTAAAGGACAAGAAACGGTAAACCAACTAAGAAGACAAGGAAATGCTTTTGCATGGGATTACAACACTTGGAGAAATTGTGAATCATGTGGTAAATATGGAAATATAGCAGAAAACTTTATGAGACTATGGTGAATCAAATATAGGAATTGGTCAAACTTTGGAATGACATGTTCTCATTGTCAGAAAGCCGGTCACTTAAGTAGAGATTGTGCAGACCAAATAAACACTTATGGGAATGGAAATACAATTGATGAAATTGTGAGGATCAGGAATCAAATGTGGAGAAGAGAATCAAATGATAATGTGGGATCAAGCACAATAGTTGGTGACACCTCATCCAATGGGTTAGGTGGCTCCATCATCTCCAAATGAGAAATACAAGTAGGTATGGAACTATGTTTTGCAATGCTATATCTTACATTAGTTCCTATATTTATTGCACATATGCAAAATCAACATGAATAAAGATGAATTGTGGCATTACATATTTGATTTCTATGATCTAGTTGAGTCGGTTAATATGTACCAAGTTAAAACTGTTAGTCGGTGAAAATGTGAAGAGTTTACTAAGTTGCTATGGTAACCAAGTATATGGTATACTCACTGATCTGAAGAATTTTATAGTGTTAACTGAGCATATCATTTGATCACTGAGTGGTTGGTGAAGTGCATTTATTGTACCACTGTAACTTATTTACTATAAATTTAGTTGATGTGAGCTCATTTGTTCACAATGCAATCATGGAGCAGAATAGAGAACGAAGAGCTAAATTGCATAAGAAGATTTCTGAGAATTCTACAGATATTTTAGTAGATTTTTGAGTATATAGAGGTTAGTCATTGCACATTCTTCCCTTACTGAGTTATTTGAGCACATTTTACAGAAGCCCTAAAAACACAGAATCATGGCATCTTCATCACAAACAATGAAAGCTAAAATGGACAAGGAAAAGAAGGTCATTTTGGTGAATAACTCCACCTGCATAGAACCTAACTACAAGATGCATCCACAAGTTGTAGCATAGTCAAATAATCAAGGTGCATTCCCATCTTTTCTTCCTAAGGTTTTTCCAGTGCAAGAGGTGCGTGCATACATACATTGCAAGATAGGAAAATTTGGAGATTTTGAGCTTATGTCCACCTATAAATTGTTATGCAATGATGGGAAAATGAAGGAAGACCAAAAAACTTAGAGGTTAAAGGGTTAACTCATGCCCTAGATTTCCCAAAGGTCTTTTGGAATGAATGGATTTGTATTTTACTTATGAGGGTACACAAAGGAAAGCTATGGTTGGATGAACCTAAAAAGATAACCAAGGATGTCATTCATGAAGTCAAAAGGTATCCCATATGTGACAAAGCCAAAGCCCTAAGACGCTGTTAGTCCAAGTCTGGTACTTGTACTTTTCCCATAAGTGTTTTATAGAGTCACCATTTTTTTTTGAAAATCTCAAAGCTACTTAAATTCTCATTTCAAACTACTCACTGAAAATGTCAACTTGTAGTCCGATCGTGCCTTGAAAAACAAAAGATTATTTTCTAACACTTTTTCTTGAATAGGTTTGAACAACCTTGAACAAACTTGAACTTAGTTCATGCATGTTCAAGGGTGTTCAAGGTAGTTCATGTTATTGTAAGGTATGGAAGATGTATAAAACTGGCAGAAAATGTTTCATGGTCGTGGTGTACGGGAGGTTTGAATTTTCATAGATGCAACATCAACAATGAAAGTGCATAATCTTTGGTTTAAAGATTAAGGAAAATGAACAAATGGGAATACGTTTGAATAGTATTGAACACATGAGAACATCCTTGAACTTGGTTCAACTTTGTTCAAGAGTGTTCAAGGATTTTGAAAAAGTGACACAGGGCAAAAAAGTGGGATTCATCATCACTTAGCGGTGGGTCCTATGAAAAAGAGAATTTAATACGGGAAAGTAATGACAACGGTTAAGTGCATCCGAGTTGTCAAATTCATAATGATTCCATACGACATGAAAGTTTGTGCGGGTGGTATTAATTAATTGCATGTGTAAACAATCATTTCATTCCCCAACCTTTATTGCCTTAAAGATGGGTAATTAATGATCAATTGTTTGGTATTCTCTATTTAAACCCTTCTTAGCATTTATTATTTTGAAATGATGTCACTATCTATATACGACTAGTTTGAAGGTAAGGGTTTTCGGAAGCTCCAGGGTGCCGAAGTATCTAGAGGAACAAGGTGAGTCAGGTTGCACCTTCTGTAGTGTTTTAATTTAAGCTTGTGAAATATACAGAAGATTTTGTGGCAATTGTCTATTTGTTTTTACAACTATGAAGTCTGTTTTTCACTTATTTGGAAGTATTTTGAGTCTAGTTTGCAAAAACCCCATTGTAGCAGACACAAATTTAGGAGGATTTGATGTTGAGGGAATCCCTGATAGACTTTCTAGGTACTTAGAAAAGAAAGTACCTACTTTGGAAATCCTGCATAGTGGGCTGTATGTAGCCGCTTCTTTCCCGCCTGTAGTAATTTGTCTCGAGCTAATTCATGAATGTATTCATAACTATGATCAGAGGACTGAGTCAATTCTCAAGAAATATGGTAGTGGCTTTCTATCCATTAATAGGGAAATTATTTCTCTAGCTTTCCAAATTCCAGAGCAAACTTTTTCCTCTTTTTCTCCCGCACAGTCCCTTGTTAAATTCAAAGAAAATGTGGATGCAAATCACACTTCCATGGCCAAACACTGGTTGATGAACCCACAAAGGGGAGGTTCCTATTTGCCCAAAAAGTTTAACATAAGTCATGTACACTGGTATATTAGTGATGTTATGGTAATGTTGCAAAGGGTTAGAGGGTCACCATAGTCCTTCTTCTCAGATTGGTTTTTTTGTTATATTCAAATTGTGTTAGAAGGAAAATAGATGCTGGATTGGATCGAATTAATTTCCAGTTCAATGAGGGAACAACTTAACAATTCCAAACTCACAAGGTGTAGTTTCTTCATGTCTTCTTATCTAATGTATTGTTTATCCTGTAGTAGAAAATGGGATGGGATGATTCATGAACCATGGTCTGATGGCATGTGTGTCTATGAGTATTTCCCCATTCTTCACAGAGATAATGTAATTCATAACTACAGGAGAGTGCATGATAGTTTTATGGGTAAACTCTATTTTGAGTTCATCGGGGATTCTGGCAGGAGAATGAGTGCTAAGGCTCAGGAGTTTGTGACTAAATTTGGGAGTTTTTATACCCAGTTCCCTAGATTCACTTATGTGAGAGTTGGTGTTTTTGAAGATGCCCCTACAAGATTTCCTAGATATGATTTTGATTGCTTTATTTTTGCAGAGGTTTGTAGGCAGCTTGCCACAGTACTCAGATGATTTCTGCCTGAAGAGGAATGGGAGAATGTTTTCCCATTACAGCTAGGAAAATTCTCATGTTATACTATTGAGGATGTAGTAAGCATAGGGAGCGACCTGAGTCATTTTGATTTTAAGTATTATATAGAGAGGATAGGTTTTGATAACAAGAACTTTTCTAGTGGAAGTCTAGGACTTAGGTCCCATATGTTCCCTGTTCCCAATTTAGAAGATTTCTGGGAGGACTATTCTGATGAGTCCTAGGTTAAGGAGAGAGAGCACACTTGTCTCTGTATTTCTCAGATTCTATCCATGAGACTACAATTCAATGTGGAAGGAATGATAGATGATGGTTCAAACTTGGTTGAACCTAATTTTAAAAGATTCCTGGAAAATGAGGAATATGAAATTGATTGGTCAGTGGAAGAGGAAGATGACATTAAATGTAAGACACAAAATGTACTTCAATTAACTAAAGAATGGATGCAAGAAAGAAGAAAACATTCTATCCCTAAGTCAATTGAAGTTAAATATTCACCTATATATTCCTCCCCCCTATTTCTAATCCTCATAAATCAATTAATAATGCATGTGCATCCGGTAAGCAGTGGACTAAGAGTTCAAGGAAGAAATCTGTTGCAGAGCCTTCTCCTGTGGTCTCACCTTAGAAAATTACCAGGTCAAATTCTCAATCACAATTTAAAGAGAAGATGACTCAAGAAAACACAGAGATAATTAAATTGGAAGATGAAAAATTTGGGGATTTGAACTATCATATTGGTGAAGATGAAAAAATTGGAAAGGACCTTTTTGATATTGATAATGTGAATTTGGATTTGATGGATACTCCTGCCAAGACAAGTGAAAAAATAGTAGCAGTGAGTATCACACTGATATGGATAACCACTTTAGTGAAAATAAATGAAGCCTAGTTCTAGTATCTATCCCAGTGTAGGACATAGTCAGAAAATATGTTCAAAAGACTCCCAAAGCCAAGAAAGTTAAGAGCATAGCATGGATGTTTTCTGATGCTAAAAATAGGAAGTGGACTGCTGAAGTAGCCACCTATAGACCAAAGGAGGAGAAGCAGGATGTTGCGGCTAAAGACTTTGAAGTCACTAAAATTGAGCTAGGGACTATGGATAGGGCAGGAAAGAATTACCTTTTTAAAGAGATAGCTCAACAAATGTTAATGACATCTTGGCAAGACAACAAGGAAAAGAAAGAATTGAAGCACACAATAGTGTCACTCTCCTAATTCATAAACACTTTATGCAACTTTGATGCCACACCAGTGATCCAATCCCCACAAGTACTTGATCCAAACTCTGTAGAAAGTAAAAATTTGTTAAATCAAGTGCAGAAGGGTCGAACACTAGTCTCTTTAGTTAATGAATGGATGTCCCAAGTACTTAGCAGTGGAAAACAATACATCAAAGATTTTCATTTAGTCCTCCATGATACCAAAGCCATAATGGGAGAGTTGCAGACCCATCGACAAGTCTGGGATGGAGAGGAAGAAAAATGGGTATCAACGATGAGGAAGTTCTTAGAAATAAAGAGGTATGGCTTCAGTAAGTTCTGCGCAAAAAAATCTCTAAAATGTATTGAGGAATCCATTTTATTCATCCTTAGAAAGAACATCAGCTGGCGTATATCTCTCATGAGGAGCACCATTACAAAAAACAAAGAATATGAGGCTGAAGCTAAACAAATTTAGAAAGCTGCTTTGAACAAGTTAAAGGTCATTAACTTCACCTATACTTATCCATCAGTGTACGGTGAATAAGAATTGAAAGGAACTTTGGAAACCTTCAACTTAGAGAAAAGGTTAATCCTAAAACCTTTGAATTAACTCAGATGGAATAGATTGAATCTATGTTATATCTGTGTGTGGATCAACTACCCAGTGTTGTAGAAAAGGTGAAGAAGTTGAAGTGGAGTAAGGAGGCCTCAATGGACCGGATAGTGAATTCTAAGATCCCACATCTGCCGTTTGCAAAAGAGCTCATCCAGGCATATAAATATTGGAAACCTACCCATTCGGTTACTGAGGAAGAGGGGAGCCCAGCAAGAAGTGAGGATCATGCTGTAGACAAAGAACCAGATTTAGATAATTAGTTTTTATTTGGTTTAGCATGCAAACTCTCAAGGACATGTGTCCTTTTTTGCTGGTTTCATTTTATAAATAATTGCCCGAGAGGTCAAGTTTTTTGGGAGACCTCTTGGTGCTTTGATACTATAAGTATTACTACTGAAAACTTTAGAAGGGTTCAAAAAATAAGAGACTAATCGTAACTAGATAGTTTTATTTTTGGTGGTGATAGTTTGAATTGAAGAAAAAGTTAGAGGAACAAATATAGAGAAATCTGATACTATTTTTGAAGGGACAAACTCCATGTGATTGCCTGTGTAGTGATTTTTGGAAATACATTACAGTTAAGTTTATCGAATCTGTGTCATTTGAAAACAAAAAGAAAGTGTCCCGTGTTGACATTCTATTTACTCTACAATGTATGTGTCTATTGATTCATAATTCTTGAACTTTATCTATATTTTGTTGCCTTTCTACCGATTAGTTGTCTGTTTTCATTGCACTTGTTAAAATAAAAACCATGCTTTTTCTTTCTTTATCATTCTGCTATCTTTATTAAGGTATTTCTACAATACTTCTCATCCATGAATGTTGAAGTAACCTTTCTAAAACTTTCAGGTTAAAAGTTGAATTTTAGAATTAGATATTACTGATAAAATATCTCTAGGGAGTTGTACCTAGGATTAATTTAGAGGGAAGTGAGTTCAAATAATTTACCCAACTGTTAGGGTCATTTTTCTTTCAAGAAGGGCTGTATATTTTTCCTATAAAATATTTTTAGAGAGACAAATCTGTTCACTAACAGATTTTTGGCGAATCTACTGGGGAACGCTCAACAGTGTAGACCTATTTTTAAATGCTTTCTTTTATAAACAATAATGGTACTACCAGCTATAGTGATACCTAACCAAGAGGAAATACCTCATGTGATTCAACCAGATATTAACTTTCAAAATACCCAAGAGGATTTAATTCCTTATTTGAACACTGTTGCTTGGGATTTAAAGACTAGCTATCATCAGTACCAACAAGTCCTCTTAGTCTTGGAAGAAGATGAATATATAGAGGAGTGGCTGCAAGGTCTCCCAATTTCTCAGGAAGCACAAATTGTCGAGAGAGCTATCCAAAGGCAAGAAGAGAAAATATATCATACTGGATTATCTACCATATACCAGGTCTCAAAGGAGGGAGGGAATCTTTGACACATTTTATGAAAGTTTGCAAAACCTTCGATTCCTAACTTCTTATGTTTCAAAACCTAAAGCTAAGAGTATTCCTCCTTCCTCACCTAAAGCTCAGTCAAAAAATTCTCCATCTACTAGTATCTGGTTGTCCTTGAACTTATCTAGCATTCAAGCCCCTCCCCTTGTAACTATTTTTCCAGTTACAGTCATGGCACAACCTTGGGGAGCAACAGTTGGTCCTCTAGCACTTGGTGCTCATCATGCCCTTCCTAAAGGCATAAAAGATATTCTCCCTAAATTTTATGGAGACAATAAGGTCTTAGTAGATGAATATTTCAATGCATTCAACGTAGCAACAAATATTTTGGCAATGCAACATGAAGATGTAGCTATTAGGTTTTTCGCCCAATCCTTGACGGAAGGAGCTGCAGAATGGTTAGGTCATTTTCCTGGAGGGCCTATAAAAAATTGGAAAACAATAAAGACATCATTTGAAAGTCATTTCAAAGGCTCTAATGATGAGCATTCTTTGTTGGAACAATTGACACAAATGAAGAAGGAAATCCATGAGTCAATGAGAGACAATGTGGCTCGGTACAATAAAGTGATTCATAAAATTACCACTTCCAAAAGACCCACTCTAGAGAACCAACAATGTTTCTTTGTAAACTCTATGCCCCATGACATAGGTTTTCACTTGAGAAGGAGTAGGCCTATAGATTTGGACACCCCTCAAAGCCAAGCCACTGAATCGGTGGATGATCTTATCATAGCTGAAAAATGGAGAAAAGATGTGCAAATGCCTCATTCCCAAGCCTCGACTTCCTCATCCACAGACCCAGTTGTCTAAAGACTCATGAATGATGTCATTGCCTTGAAAAGACAATTAACTAAGCAGGGATCTTCCTACCCTCCTATGTATCAAGATACAAGCTGAAAACAACCCAATCAATGGAAAAATAAAAATCCTCATTTGCCCCCAAATCAGCCAAGAATGTCCCTAGAAGCTTCTCCAAAAGACGCAGTCATGTGTTCATTTTACCTCACAATAGATCATGATGACAGTTCTTGTCCTGGTATGTTGAGACATATTCAGATGGAGGCAAATAAAGATGTGTTAGGAGAATGTATTGTGGAGGTTGTGGCTCAATAGAGACTTAGCAACTCTAGCTCATATTATTTTGAATATGAATCTAACTCTAAAAGAGGGGATATTCTAGTCACTCTTGAAAACCCAATGTGTGCTATGCTAACATGTAATCAAAAGAATTCTAAGAATATTCCTGTACCATTAGGTAATTTTTAGAAAGCTCATGAATCAATAGGTAACCTTTATCCTTCCAATAATAAAGTTCATGATTCTAAAGCTTTTCAAAAAAATGAAGGTATGTCTTCTTTTGATATAGTTGAATTTTGTAAATCCTCTGCTATACAAATTTCGCCTGCTGAATATTTAAAGTTAAATCCAAAAGAACTTGATAAGCTGGTTAGGTATGTCCAAGGAGATCCCTCATCTTCTTCCCAGACCAACCAATGTACCACAAATTAGACTAGTGAATCCATACAGACTCCCACAGTTACACCTCCTACTGTATCAAATCAAAATAACTCGGCCACCACAACTACCTCAGAGTTGAAATGTGAAATTGATGAAATAAGAAAACTGGATCCCTTCTATATTTCCTTGCTCCTCAATGGTCTCAAATTAAGAAATTGCATCATAGATTTGGGTGCCTCTAATAATATCATGCCATCATCTATTGCCAAAGCCTTAGGTTTGACTTTGAAAAAAAGTTTTGGAAGATGCTATTCCATGGATGGTAAACAAGTGCCTTTGATTGGCCAAGTGAAAGATGCCCAAGCTATGTTAGTGGCTTACCCAGACAAAAGGTTAAAGTTAACCATTCTAGTTATAGATATTTCCACTAGCTGTGGGATGATATTAAGTAGAACTTTCTACAGAGACATGGGCAGGGAAATAAAAATGGATTGGTCAAAAGCTATCATACCCACAGGGAAGAAAAATGTCAAGTTGGAACCTAAAGTTAAAAAAAAGTATACTGTATTCCAATCTGATGACCCAAAGGCACAAATCCTTTTCCAAGATTATGAGTTTGGTAACTATATGATTTTCTCAGAAGAAGATTCCCATGTTTCTTCAGTATGCGGTGAAAATGAACAAATCTTGTTAATGGAGTTTGATGGTAGTTGTGCCAGCGCAGGATTTGGGGCTGGTGTGGTATTGAAGGGCCCAAATGATGAATATGTCCCATTCTCTTTTAAGCTATACTTTAAAAATACTAATAATACTACTGAATATGAGGCCATATTATTAGGTTTATGAGAAGCGAGAACATTGGGGATTAAAGCAATTACAGTGAAAGGTGACGGTGAATTGATTGTTAAACAAGTGAAAGGCCAATTCACAGTAAAAAAATGAACGTCTCAAACATTATAGGGACTTATTTTGTGATGAAATCAATTCTTTTGAATCTTTTTCTATAGAGGAAATTCCCAAAAATTTGACTTCAAGAGCTGATTCTTTAGTTGTGTCAGCATCTCTTTTACTCCCTCATCCAGACTTCAAAATTGTTACATATCAGGTTGAGATGATATATAGACCTGTGGTTCCAGATAACATTGATCATCTGCAAGTATTTTAAGATGATGCTCAAATTAAGGATTTCATGACATGTGTGGAAGTTTTTTCATCTACTTACTTTGAAGGATTGGGTGAAAAGAGTGGCGAGTACGGTTCTGAGTTCTCACCAGAAGAAGAAGTTTTTCAGCTGAAGAGAAATAAAATCCCCAAAGGTTTGGTTTCCCTTGAAAACTTGTTTTCTTGGAAAGATGATAGTTTCATTTCAAGAAATGGCCCACATTCAGATGTGCAAAAAGAATATGATAAAGTGAATATTGGTACTACAGATGAACCTCAGTGGATATCTATAGGTAAGACCCTATCTGTTCAGGGAAAGAAAAACCTTCAAATCTTGTTGAGGACCTACATGGATGTTTTTTCCTAGAACTATGATGATCTTAAATATTTTTGAAAAGGAAAATTCAGTCATCATATTCCCCTAAAACCAGAGTCAAAGCCCTTTAGGAAAAAACTTTGGAGCTATAATCCTAAAGTGTCAGAAGAAATTTTGAGAGAAGTAGACAAGATGCTAAAATCTAGGATTATTTATCCTATCCACCACTCAACTTGGATAGCGAACATTGTTATTGTGAGGAAGAAGAACAAAGAGATAAGGATCTGTGTATATTTCGACAATTTGAACCAGGCTAGCCTAAAGGATAATTATGCCTTGCCTAAGATGGAACATGTTTTACAAACAGTCACTAGATCAGAGATGATGTCTCTGCTTGATGGGTTTTCAGGGTATAATCAGGTAAGTGTGTCAAACAAAGATAAACACAAGACAAATTTCACCACACCATGGGGAACTTTTGCTTATAACAGAATGCCCTTTGGGTTGATCAATGTAGGAGCAAACTTTCAAAGAGCAATGGATTCTTCCTTTACTGATATAAACAACATAATTATAGTGATTTATCTTGATGATTTGATGGTTTACACTAGAAGAAGGAAACATCACATCAAAGACCTCAAATCAGTTCTACAGAGATGCAGGGACCATGGCATATCACTTAATCCCAAAAAATCTATTTTTGGCATAACATAAGGGAAACTGTTAGGCCATATTGTTTCCAAAGAGGGCATTAGGATTGATCTATAGAGGGTGAAGGTGGTCCAACAGATCAGTTTACCATCAACTAGAACATGACTTAAATCCTTCTTTGGTTAGATCAACTTTTTAAGAGCCTTCATTCTAGATTTTTCTGAACTGACTAGGCATATCGTAGGACTGATTAGTGAAAAACAACCTTTTAAATGGACAAAATATGGTAAAAAGGATTTCAATGTAATAAAGAATGCTGTAGCTTAGGTGCTCACTTTGGTCTATCCTGACTATAAAAAGGATTTCATTATTTACTATTATGCTTCTGATCACACCTTATTAGGGAACCTCACCCAGAAAGATGCCTCTGGAAACGGAGCACCAATTTCTTTCATGAGAACTCCTCTAAAGAAGCACAAAATTAAATACTCTTCTATTGAAAAATAGGCTTTAATTGTAGTAAAGTCAGTCAAGCAGTTTAGGTTTTACATTCTACACTCTCATTCCATAGTGTATGTGCCAGATTCAACAGTGAAAAGTTTGCTTACCCAAGAGGAAATAGAAATGAACAAGAGGGCAACATGGGTGACTAAGATACAAGAATATGATCTATTAATTAAACCTACCAAACTGGTCTAGGGAAGAGACCTTTGTAATCTCATAGCCAAAAATTTAGGACCATCAGTAGAATCAGGAGATGAAGGGTCTCAAGTGCTACTGGTTAGTCTGATCGATTCTTGGTTCTCTGACATAGCATATTTCCTCACTTACGGAGAATGTCCTATGTGATTGTCACCCAAGGAGAGGCCCAACCTAATATTACAAGATACAAAGTATGTAATATGACAAGGCACCTTGTATAAAAGAGGGCTAGATGGCATGTTTCTTAGATGCGTGGATAAAGAGCAGCAATCACAATTATTGAAAAATTTCTATGAGGAAGCTTGTGGAGGACACTTTTCATCATCTGTAACAGCCTTCAAGATCCTTTGATATTGCTTTTATTGGCCAGGAATGTTCAAAGATGCATATGCATTTGTTAGAAGTTGCCAAAAGTGTTAGTTGTTTTTTGGCAGGCCTCAACTAGCTGCACTACCATTGAGACCCGTTGTAGTGGATGAGCCTTTTAAGCAACAAGGGATAGATTTTATTGGCCTAATTAATCCTCAGTCAAGTTCAAGTCACATTTATATCCTAACAACAACTGATTATTTTACTAAGTGGGTCAAATCTGTTCCCACTAAGAAAGCTAATTCACAGGTGGTGTGTGATTTCTCAAAAGATAATATTCTGGTGCACTTTGGAGTGCCTCAAAAGATTGTGGCTGACAATGCTACTTATTTTTCATCTCAAGAACTGATTATTTTCTGTTATGACCATAGTATTTTGATAACTCATTCTTCATATTATTTCCCTCAAGGTAACAGGCAAACGAAGTCAAGTAATAAGAATTTGATTTCCATTATGAAGAAATTGGTAGATGAAAGTGGTAAGAACTGGCACAAGAAGTTGTATGAAGCCCTTTGGGATGATAGGATCACTCCAAAAAGAGAAATTGGAATGACCCCTTTTGAGTTGGTCTATGGAGTAGGATCTCAAGTGTCGACTCCTTTGGAATTATCAACAGCTAAGTTACAAACTACTATTGAAGATCAAATGTTTACAGATTCTTTGGAGAAAATAATTCTACACTTGCAGAAGTTGGAAGAAGAAAGGGAGGCATTAGTTGATAGGATCACATAACATCAAGTCAAGGTAAGAACATATTTGAAAGAAAGGCCAGGCCTAGAAAGTTTATGAAAGGGGATGAAGTGCTACTTTGGGAGAAGAGGAAGGCGTCAAAGGGCACTCACTATAAGTTTGAGTCATTATGGAAAGGACCCTTCATTATTACTAAAGAATTAGGATCCAATGATTTTAAACTTGCCTACCTAGATGGAATAGTCTTACCATTTTCCTATAATGGACAAGACCTTAAGTTGCTCAAACTCTAGTGTCTATTCCCTATGAATAGCTGTATATGTTAGTTTTAGTTTTCTTTTGGGTTGTGTGTCTTTACCTTTTTGTGTCATGTGTTTTTCTGAGCCCTTTGCAGTAGTTTGTGAAACTAGAGTTTTTGAGTTCTCTAAATTTTGAGAAAAGTCAGTCCCCAATCAGAGCCGAATTTAGTCCAAGTCTGGTACTTGTACTTTTCCTATAAGTGTTTTCTAGAGTCACCATGTTTTTTCTAAAAATCGCAAAGCTTCTTAAATCCTCATTTCAAACTATTCACTGAAAATGTCAACTTGTAGTTCGACCGTGCCTAAAAAAAAAAAAGATTATTTGCTAACACTTTTTCTTGAGCAGGTTTGAACAACCTTGAACAACCTTGAACTTAGTTCATGTGTGTTCAAGGGTGTTAAAGGTAGTTCATGTTATTGTAAGGTATGAAAAATGTATAAAACTGGCAGAAAATGTTTCATGGTCACGGTGTATGGGAGATTTGACTTTTCAAAGATGCAACATCAGCGATGACAGTTCAGAATTTTCAGTTTAAAGACTAAGGCAACTGAACAAATGGGAATATGTTTGAATAGTATTGAACACATGAGAACATCCTTGAACTTGGTTCAACTTTGTTAAAGAGTGTTCAAGGATTTTGAAAAAGTGACACAAGGCAGAAAAGAAGGATTCGTCATCACTTAGTGGTGGGTCCTACGGAAAAGAGAAATTAATACGGGAAAGTAATGGTGGCGGTTAAGTGCATTCGAGCTGTCAAATTCATAATTATTCCATACAATATGAAAGTTTGTGCGGGTGGTATTAATTAATTGCATGCGTAAATAATCATTTCATTCCCTGAGGCTTTATTTCCATAAAGATGGGTAATTAATGATCAATTATTTGGTATTCTCTATTTAAACCCTTCTTAGCATTCATTCTTTTGAAATGTTGTCGCTGTCTTTATATGACTAGTTTGAAGGTAAGGGTTTTTGGAAGATCTAGGGTGATGAAGTATCTATAGGAATAAGGTGAGTTAGGTTGCACCTTCTGCAGTGTTTTAATTTAAGCTTGTGAAATATACAAAAGATTCTATGGCAGTTGTCTATTTGTTTTTACAAGTATGAAGTCTACTTTTCACTTATTTGGAAGCATTTCTAGTCTGGTTTGCGAAAACCCCATTATAGAAGACACATATTTAGGAGGATATGATGTTGAGGGAATCCCTGATAGACTTTCTAGGTGCTTAGAAAAGAAAGTCCCTGCTTTGGAAATCCTTCATAGTGGGCTGTGTGTAGCCTCTTCTTTCCCGCTTGTAGTAGTTTTTCCTGAGCTGATTCATGAATGTATCCATAACTATGATCAGAGGACTGAGTCAATTATCAAGAAAGATGGTAGTTTCTTGATAGCCATTAATAGGGAAATTGTTTCTCTAGCTTTCCAAATTCTAGAGCAAACTTTTTCCACTTTTTCTCCCACACAGTCCCTTGTTAAATTCAAAGAAAACATGGATGCAAATCACACTTCCATGGCCAAACACTGGTTGATGAACCCATAAAGGGGAGGTTCCCATTTTCCCAAAAATTTTAACATAAGTCATGTACACTGGTATATTATTGATGTTATGGTAATGTTGTAAAGGTTCAGAGGGTCGCCAGAGTCCTTCTCAGATTGGTTGTTCTGTTATATTCAAATTGTGTTTGAAGGAAAATAGACACTAGATTGGGCTGAATTAATTACCTATATATTCCTCCCCCTATTTATAATCCTCATAAATCAATTGATAATGCAGGTGCATTGGGTAAGCAGTGAACAAAGAGTTCAAGGAAGAAATCTATTGCAGAGCCTTCTCCTGTGGTCTCATCTCAGTGAATTACTAGGTCAAAGTCTCAGTCACAAGTTAAAGAGAAGATGACTCAGGAAAATACAGAGACAATTAACATGGAAGATGACAAATTTGGAGATTTGAACTATCAATTTGGTGAAGATGCTAAAATTGGAAAGAACCTCTTTGATCTTGATGATGTGACTTTGGATTTGATGGATACTCCTGCCAAGCCAAGTGAACAAATAGCAGCAATGAGTGTCACACTGAGATGGATAAACACTTCAGTGAACAAGAAATAGAGCCTAGTTCCAGTATCTATCCTAGTGTAGGACATAGTCAACAAATATGTTCAAAAGACTCCCAAAGCCAAGAAAGTTAAGAACACAACACAGATATTTGCTGATGCTAAAACTGGGAAGTGGACTACTAAAGTAGCTACCTACAGACCAAAGGAGGAGAAGTAGAATGTTGTGGCTGAAGACTTTGAAGTCACTAAAATTGAACTAGGGACTATGGATAGGGTGGGAAAGAATCACTTTTTCAAAAAGATAGCTCAACAGATGTTAATGACATCTTGACAAGACAACATGGAAAATAAATAACTGAAGTAGACAATAGTGTCACTCTCCCAATTCATAAACTCTTTTTGCAACTTTGACTCCACCCCACTAATCCAATCCCCACAAGTATTCGATCCAAAATCTACAAAATGTAAAAATTTGTTAAATCAAGTTCAGAGGGGTTGAACACTAGTCTCTTTAGTTGATGAATGGATGTCCCAAGTACTTAGTAGTGGCCAATAGTACATCAAATATTCTCATTTAGTCCTCCATGATACTGAAGCCATAATAGGAGAGTTGCAGATCTAATGACAACTCTGGGATGGAGAGGAATAAAAATGGGTATCGACGATGAGGAAGTTCTTGGAAATAGAGAGGTATGGCTTTAGTAAGTTCTACGTAGAAAAATCTCTAAAATGCATTGAGGAATCCATTTTCTTCATCCTTAGAAAGAAAATCAGCTGACATATATCTCTCATAAGGACCACCATTACAAAAAACAAATAATATGAGGCCGAAACTAAACAAATTTAGAAAGCCGCTTTGAACACGTTAAAGGTCATTAACTTCACCTATACTTATCCATCAATGTACGGTGAACATGAATTGAAAGGTGCTCTAGAAGCCTTCGACTCAATGATAAAGGTAATCAGAGAAAAGGTTAATCCTAAAGCTTTTGACTTAATTCAAATGACAATGATTGAATCTATGTTATATCTATGTGTCGATTAGCTACCCAGTGTTGTAGAAAAGGTGAAGAAGTTGAAGTGGAGTAAGGAGGCCTCAATGGACCGGATTGTGAATTCCAAGATCTCACATTTTCCATTCATGAAAGAGCTCATCTAGGCATATAAAGAATGGAAACCTACCTAGTCAGTTACTGAGGAAGAGGGGAGCCCAGCGGGAAGTGAGGATCGTGCTGTGGACAAAGAACCAGATTTAGATAATTAGTTTTTATTTGGTTTAGCATGCAAACTCTCAAGGACATGTGTCCTTTTCTGCTGGATTCATTTTATAACTAATTTCCTGAGAGGTTGAGTTTTTTTGGAGACCTCTTGGTGCTTTTATACTATAAGTATTACTGCAGAAAACTTTAGAAGGGTTCAAAAATAAGAGACTAATCGTAACTAGATAGTTTTATTTTTGGTGGTGATAGTTTGAATTGAAGAAAAAGTTAGAGGAACAAATATAGAGAAATCTGATACTAATTTTGAAGGGACAGACTCCATGTGATTTCCTATGTAGTGATTTTTGGAAATACATTACAGTTAAGTTTTGTAAAGGGGGAAAATCGTGTATGTGGAGGTTTGATTTTCTTAGAGTATGTTGATTTCCCTAACCTTAATTTATATTGAATTGAATTGAATTGATTGTATATTGTAATTATGATTGGGGAGAATATAAGATGTTCCTCCTCAATTCCCAAATGCACAAATGGAAGATCCAAGTTGATCAACCCCAAGGAAGGGCTAATGCACAAATGAATCAACTATTTGGAAAAGGAGAATAACAAGAGAGATACCTTAAATTCTATTAATTATATGTATAGAAATGATATATGACAGTAATTGAAGGAATGGGAGAAATGCACTAACCTTGAAATGTTTCAGATCAAGAATGCTATTTTCTGAGGTCTGTAAACTATTTCTAGAAAAACTGATAGTTGATCCTGAACTGGAATGCAGAGATGAACAAAACCCAGAAATATTTTTCTGTTCTGATGTCGTCTTATGAAAAAGGTTGACCTTGACCCACAAATGTAAACCCTGACCCAAGAATGTTGACCCTGACCTACACAGGTTGGATAGAAAATCTATTTGTGTTGTCTGAAAGAAAGCTGAAAAGGGTATCCAGATCTAGTCTCAAATCTACTATTCTGTACCTGTACTTGCAAGAAAAAGGGGATTGTTTGTTTTGTGGGAGGGGTTTGCCTTGGTTAAACCCCGGTTTTGGAATTAACCTCAAATATATGTAATTGAAATTGTAGAAAATAGACAAAGTAAATGCATAAATTCACCTTGCTTGAAAAAGTCCTTGTGGTGGATTTGAATCCTTGAATCCACAAGTATGCTTAAAATGTAGAATGCAGAAAAGTAGGATGTCTTCAATCTCTTGCTTGTAGATCTCCAACACCAAGTCTTGAATGGGTTCTTGAATTTGGAATAGGCTTGGAAGAAGGTGGATGGAGAGATCACGAAAAGGGCACTATGTAGCTTGAATCCTTCAATGACCTCCAATGGATCTCCTTCATAAAAATGGATACCTAAATTGATGAATGCTTTCTTTTAAATATTTCTCCTTAGCTTTCTTGAATCACCCTTGAAGATAGTTTGCTTGATGATGGTTATCGTTCATAATGCTTCAATAGAGGACTTAGAAAAAATGAGAGAGAAAGCTTCCCTTTTATATGAAATTAGGGCACAATCTTCTAAGGAGGCCTACATAGGAGGATTAAATTTCCATTAAATCCTTTACCCCTAGGAGAGGACCTATATTAAATATAATTTAGGAATCAACGCTTCAGAACCTGAAACAGCCGACTCGAAAGCGGGAAATACTTTGAGCAAAGGCCGACCTCTAAAAAATGTGAGACCCCAGGATCTGAACCCTGGGTCAAGGTTGAGGTCAACCTTGACCTAGGTTAGGGTCAAGGTCAACATAGACCTAAAAGGTCAACCCTGACCCTGAAGCCTAGAATCACTAGTCTATAGTTCAGAATGCAATAATCAGGCTAAACAGGGGTGGAAAGAGGGACAGAATAGGGGGGAATCCATGTCAAGATTAGGAACCCATTCAAGGCACTTTTCATGAACCCAAACTACTTACTCGAAAGGCTAAACACTTCTACAATGAAAGTGCTTCCATTTTCTGACTATACATTTAGTCCCCACTTTAGCAAGAGTATGAGCTCAACACAAACTCTTGGTAAAGGAGAATATATAGAAAAGATAATCTTATTGGACCCAAAAGGGATAAAGAAACCCTCAAGCCCCCAAGGGACTTAAGTCTTTA
>MU227831.1:5531342-5580675 GCA_018584345.1 Thuja plicata | reverse complement strand
AAATTTTGATCAATGGAATTTAAATGCAATTTGAAAGAAAATGCAAGATCTAGCATAAACAATGTAAATCTAACACCAAAAAGAAAGAGTTGTCTATCGTGGGTTCACCAAAATGTAAAGGGGGAAAATCATGTATGTGGAGGTTAAATTTTCTTAGAGTATGTTGATTTCCCTAACCTTACTTTATATTTAATTGAATTGAATTGATTGTATATTGTAATTATGATTAGGGAGAAGATAAGATGTTCCTCCTCAATTCCCAAATGCACAAATGGAAGATCCAAGTTGATCAACCCCAAGGAAGGGCTAATGCACAAATGAATCAACTATTTGGAAAAGGAGAATAACAAGAGAGATACCTTAAATTATGTTAATTATATGTATAGAAATGATAAATGAAAGTAATTGAAGGAATGTGAGAAATGCACTAACCTTGAAATGTTGCAGATCAAAGAATGCTATTTTCTGAGGTCTATAGACTGTTTCTGGATAAACTGATAGTTGATCCCGAACCGGAACGTAGAGAGAAACAAAAACCAAAAATATTTTTCCGTTTTGATGTCGTCTTATGGAAAAGGTCAACCTTGACCCACAAATGTCAACCCTGACCCAATAATGTTGACCCTGACCTGCACAGGTCCACAAAAAATCTATTTGTGCCGTCCAAAAGAAAGCCGAAAAGGGTATCCAGATCTGGTCTCAAATCTACTATTCTATACCTGTATGTGTAAGAAAAAGGGGATTGTTTGTTGTGGGGGAGGGATTTTCCTTGGTCAAACCCCAGTTTTGGAATTAAACTCAAATATATGTAATTGAAATTGCATAAAATAGACAAAGTAAATGCATAAATTCACCTTGCTTGAAAAAGTCCTTGTGGCGGATTTGAATCCTTGAATCCACAAGTATGCTTAAAATGTAGAATGTAGAAAAGTAGGATGTCTTCAATATCTTTCTTTTAGATCTCCAACACCAAGTCTTGAATGGGTTCTTGAATTTGGAATAGGCTTGGAAGAAGGTGGATGGAGAGATCACGAAAAGGGCACTATGTAGCTTGAATCCTTCAATGACCTCTAATGGATCTCCTTCATGAAAATAGATACTTGAATGGATGAAAGCTTGCTTTGAAATATTTCTCCTTAGCTTTCTTGAATCACCCTTGAAGATAGTTTGCTTGATGATGGTTATCGTTCATAATGCTTCAATAGAGGACTTAGAGAAAATGAGAGAGAAAGCTTCCCTTTTATATGATATTAGGGCATAATATTCTAAGGAGGCCTACATAGGAGGATTAAATTTACATTAAAGCATTTACCCCTAAGAGAGGACCTATATTAAATATAATTTAGGAATCAACACTTTGGAACCTGAAACAGCCGACCCGAAAGTGGGAAATACTTTTTGCAAAGGCTGACCTCCAAAAACTATGAGACCTTGGGATCTGAACCGTGGGTCAAGGTCAAGGTCAACCTTGACCTAGGTCAAGGTTGAGGTTGACCCTAACCTAGGTTAGGTTCAAGGTTGACATAGACCTAAAAGGTCGACCCTGACCTTGAAGCCCAAAATCACCAGTCTGCAGTTTAGAATGCAGAAATCAGGCTAAATAGGAGTGGAAAGAGGGACAAAATAGGGGGGAAGCCATGTCAAGATTAGGAACCCATTCAAGGTTCTTGTCATGACCCCAAACCACTTACTCAGAAGGCTAAATATGTCTACAATGGAAGTGCTTCCATTTTCTGACTATACAAGTTTATCAAATCTGTGTCATTTGAAAACAAAAAGCAAGTGTCCTATGTTGACATTTTGTTTACTCTGCAATGTATGTGTCTATTGATTCATAATTCTTGAAATTTATCTATATGTTGTTGCCTTTCTACCAATTAGTTGTCTATTTTCATTGAACCTGTTAAAACAAAAACTATGCTTTTTCTTTCTTTATTGTTCTGCTATCTTTATTAAGGTATTTTTGCAATACTTCTCATCCATGAATGTTGAATTAACCTCTCTTAAACTTTCAGGTTAAAAGTTGAATTTTAGAATTAGATATTACTGATAAAATATCTCTAGGGAGCTATACCTAGGATTAATTCAGAGGGAAGTGAGTTCAAATCATTTACCCAACTGTTAGGGTCATTTTTCTTTCAAGAAGGGTTGTAGAGTTTTCCTATAAAATATTTTCAGAGAGACAAATCTGTTTGCTAAGAGACACCTACCGAGAACTGAGTTAGAAAAGATAACATTAACTGAGTGGGATGGTAGAGGCTTGAAGGTCAATTTCATCAATGATCTTGAACTGAGATTCGGTTCTTATGGCATTGGATATAAGATAATTCAATCTATCAGGGAAAACAACATACCATGTGGAGCTATGGATATAGCTTAGAAGATAGTGAAGAAATGTCTACAACTTGATCTTTCTAAGTTGTTGTAGAAGCAATTAGTAAAGAATATGAGAACCATCAGGACAACAAAGAAAAATAAATGTAAGTTCAGTTCTTTACTACTTTGCATATTATTCTACATGTAAAATTTATTTCCATAAATTGGTAAAATTAAGTGGAAGACAAATAGACCGGTTACAGTTCAAATTGATGAAATGATTACAAGTATAGGAGAGAATTTTGAGTCAGTAATGAATGAATACTTTGCAAAATTCAAAGCTATAATGGAGAAGATATCTTGGATTCCACTACAACTTGTAGACAAATACAAAGACAATATCTATTTTGTAGTAGATACAGACACAACATTAATCAAAGCAACAGATCCAAGGACTGCATGGATACCTCCAATGGAGTATGAATTGAATATTGATGTTACTACAAAGGCTATTGAATAATTGTTAAATTATCCTGTTGACAATAGGCCATGAGACTTGGCACTTATGATGAGGCAAAGATCAAAATAAAAATTAAGTTACAAGTACAATAATTGGTTTAGAAAAATACCAAAATTGTCAAAACTTTGAAGAGAAAACTTGCAATAATCGAAGATGAATTGGATAAATCTGAAGAGGAAACTGAGCAACATACCTTAGTTGGTCAATAAGCTAAACTAGATCATGACACAACTACCACCAAGTTAGATGACACACCAGTTGAGGCATCTAAGGTCAAAAAGGGAAAAAGTACAGAGACTGTATCTCGACCACAAATAAGATCACATTCAGTGACTAGTGATTCACCACCTTTGAAGAAAGGTGTAGCAAAAATTACAAGGCCCTCACTTAAATTTACATACCAGAAAAGG
The DNA here is from genome assembly GCA_018584345.1 of Thuja plicata. Classification (NCBI taxonomy): domain Eukaryota; kingdom Viridiplantae; phylum Streptophyta; class Pinopsida; order Cupressales; family Cupressaceae; genus Thuja; species Thuja plicata. Next base: position 5,577,429 of record MU227831.1, on the reverse strand, counting down.
AAACAAAAGGGCACAACCAAGAATCCTGCACTGAGACAAAGAAATAGGAGATATGTATGAAACAAAGATGACAAGGATGATTATGATGAGAATACAAAATAATTGAAGATTTTATAGAATAAGCCATCACAGACTATTGATGATATTGTAGAGGCAATCAAGAAAACCAGACAATTAGGACATCTGAAGATACAGGCATATGAAGATCTATCTACTGAGAACAAGGAGAAACTTGAAGAAGCAATAATAGGTATGATGATTAACCTTAAATAAGTTCCAATTGAATTTTCTACTTCTATACCATCATAACTATATGATAAAGTATCATCATGATGGTCATATGCACTCCAAACCAAGAAAAAAATGAGAGAATGACACAAGGGTGGATGGAAGGAGGGGCAGAAGGCTCTCCCAACTACCAAAATAGCTTGCAGACACAATGACAAAGCAACAACAACACAGTGAGAGAAGAACCAAAAGAAGTCCTTTTCATTAATTGATCAAACTCATTACATGTCAGGCTGTAAGACCTTCCTGGTTTTGGCCATATACATTCAATGAATTATAGATTGATCTTCATACATGCGAGGTCACAACCCTACCTTCTAGATAATTCAAATATTAATCTTCTAACTTCTAAAAAATGATGCCTTAAACTACAAACATAGAAATACTATATACAAGAGTCCACCAGAGAGGTCAGTGCTCAAATCCATAAATGAGACGCAGATTTAGGTCCACACCGATCCCAAAGAGAGACCCCATATTAATTAAGCCACATAAATTAAATGTAGAAGTCGGCCACCAGATCCAACTCCAAAATAAACAACTAAGACAAAGGATGACTGAGAAACAGAGTGACTCGAGCAAAGAACAACCTGAGAAAAAGAAACATGACTCGTACCAAGCATACCCGAGAAACAAAAGACAAACCTAACTGATAAAAAATGAACTTAGAAACAAGTATGCCTAGGCGAAATAAACTTGAGCAACATAGACCAACTTAGAACAAGCATAATCGAGAAACAAAGAACAAACCTGAGTGATAGAGACTAGCTCAGAACAAGCATGCTCGAGAAACAAAGAACAAAAACAAACATATTTTTGGTTGAGCAGGATTGCCAAGGACCCAAGATGCTCCTACATCAGACACCTGGGGTTACAATAAATGATTCCCCAAATCATGTATCAGGTCCAACCTGAAATGAATCCAACTTAGATTGAGAAATCTAAGATGATTCCTTAATCGGTCTATTCTTCCATTTTACCAGATACTCCATGTATTCCTTTCCTGTCGTAGTTTTGCTAACTCTTTGTTTCAAAATCTGTTCAACTTCTTCTATCTGCTTCTTAGGATAATCACTTGGTACTATCACTTCTTCATCAAGTTCATGATATTCATTCAAGTCTAAAATATTGAATATAGGTGATATATCCATGTCATCAGGTAATTCAACTTCATAAGCATTTCCACTATCAAATCTTCTCAGTATTCTACAAGGACCAAATTTCTTCATCTTCAATTTCCATATGTTCCAATAGGAAATCCTCCTTTCTTCAAATTTACCATTATTGCATCACCAAATTCAAATGTTTTATGTCTTCTTGATCTTTTTGCATTATTTTTGTACTTTTGATTACTTTTCTCCAAATTCTATTTCACATCTTCATGCAATGTCTTCATGAAATTAGAAAATTCCTCTGCTTCAACACTTCTTTTCTCTTCTCAAAAATTATTTCTCAAGTCTGATATAGCTCTCAGTTGTGTGCCATGAACAATCTCAAAAGGTTTCTTTCCAGTACTTATATTCACTGAACTATTGTATGTAAACTCTTCTTGTGCCAACATCAAATCCCAATTACTTGGTGTGTCTCCAACTAGGCATCTCAACAAATTACCCAAACTTCAGTTTAAAACCTCTATTTTCCCATCAGTCTATGGATAAAATGTAGAACTATATTTCAATTTAGTATCCAACTTCTTCCAGAGTGTTCTCCAAAAATAGCTTACAAATTTACTATCTCAGTCAGAGATGATACTCCTCGGTAATCCATGCAATATGACAATCTCCTTAAAGAAAAGACCTTCTATATGTACTGCATCTGATGTTTTCCTACATGGTATGAAATGTGTCATTTTAGAAAATATATCCACAACAAAAATATGGAATCATTACCTCTTGCTGTCCTAGGTAAGCCAAGAACAAAATCCATGCTGATATCACTCCAAGGTTTCTCAGGAACAGTAATTGGTGTATACAAACTAGTATTCTAACTTACTCCTTTTGCAACTTGATAAACTCCACAACTTTTCACAAATTTCTGAACATCCTTATACAACTGACGCTGAAAATGCCTTTCCTTAAGCAAACTCAATGTTTTATCAATACCAAAATGTCTAGCCAAACCACTACTATGTTTCTCCTTAATCAAATTAGTTCTCATTGAACCTCTCAATATACATGACTGAATACCTTTGAACAACATATCTTCCTAAATGAAATAATCTTCATAATTACTTGATTGATTTGAATTAGGTGCGCTGCACACTCTCCATTGCTCATAAAAATCAAGATCACTATCATACAAATGCTTCATGTCATCAAAACCAAGAACTTCAATTCTCATTTTGGTCAACAAAGATCTTCTTCTACTCAATGCATCAATGCATCAACAACTTGATTAGAAACTCCACTCTTATGTTTAATCACAAATGTGAAACTCTTAAAATACTCTATGCATTTCATATGTCTCTGATTCAAATTATTATGACTACCCAAATACTATAAAGCCTTATGACCAATATAAAACATAAATTCCTTTGGCATCAAAGAATGTCTCCATTTCTTCATAGCTTGAACAATAGCATATAACTCTTGATCGTAGACAAAATATTTCCTCTTTGCATCATTCAAATTTTCAATAAAGAAAACAACAGGTTTACCTCCTTGAGTCAACACAGCTCCAATTGCACTTCCACTTGCATCACATTCAACTTGAAATACCTTATTGAAATTAGGTAATGCTAACTCAGGTAATTCAGAAACCTTCAACTTCAAAGTCTCAAAACTCTTATCAGCTCCATGTGTCCATTTTATTTCTCTTTTGTCTCCTCTCATTGTCTCAGTCATAACATTACAAATAGAACTGAAATTTTTGATAAAATTTATGTAAAAACTTTCCAATCCATGAAATGAACTTACCTCACTAACATTCTCAGGTGTAGGCCAACTAAGTATAGCTTCAACCTTCTCAGGATCCATCTTCAGACCATCAACTAAAATTACAAAACCCAAATACACAAGTTCTTCTTTCATGAAGGAACACTTCTTCAGATTTATCAACAACTTTTCCTCTTTCAATCTTTGCAACACTTGCCTTATATGTATCAAATTATCTTCTCTAGTCTTACTGAATATCAAAATATCATCCAATTATACAATCAAACACTTATTCAATAATTTATTCAAAACCTCATTCATTAATCTCATAAAAGTACTTGGTGCATTAGTTAAACCAAAAGGCATAACCAACCACTCATACAAACATTCCTTTGTCTTGAAAGTAGTCTTCCATTCATCACCTTCTCTAATTCTGATATGATGATATCCACTCTTCAAATCAATTTTGGTAAAATATTTTGCTCCACTCAAATAGTCCATTATGTCATCCATTCTCGGTATAGGGAACCTATACTTCACTGTGATCTTGTTGATTTCTCTTGAATCAGTGCACATCCACCATTATCCATTATTCTTAGGCACCAATGCAGATAGTACTCAACATGGACTCAAACTCTCTTAGATCAAACCTTTGTTCAATAATTCATGAACTTGTTGGTTAATCTCTTCATTCTTAGTCGGTGTTGACCTATGTGGTGCTTTGTTTGGTAAAATAGCTCCAAGAATTAGATCCATATAGTGACTGATATCTCTCATTGGTGGTAAAACATCAGGTACATTATCTGAAATGATCTCCTTGTACTCAGTGAGTAACTTTTGAGTAACTTTTCAACTTTTGTAGGAATGCCATCTTTTGTATTTTTACTCAGTTATGTAGGAATCAAAGCATAAAAAATATAATTTCTTTTGAAATCCTTAACAAAATTTCTACCTTCCATCAAACAAACTTTCACAGATGTACATATCTCACCAATAGATTATTCATTCAAAGGTAACAAAATTTTCTTCTTACCATCAACCCAAATAGAATATCTATTCAATCTTCCATCATGTATAGCATGAATATCATATTGCCAAGGTCTACCCAAAAAAATATGACAACAATCTATTGGCATAATATCGCACAACACCTTATCATAATACTTTCCAATTTTGAGATTCACAAAACATTGTTCAATCACCATTAATATGTGCTCATCCTTGATCCATTAGATCTGATAGGGCTTTAGATGCTTCATCCTCTCCAATTGTAACTTTGTGACCATTTCCTTAGATGAAAGATTCTTCAAGATTCCACTATCAACAATCACCTTCCAAACTTTTTCTGCAACTCTACATCTGGTCTTGAACAAACATTTTCTGATAGGATCTTGCTTATCCTTCTCACTCCATAGTATCCTTCAGATCATGAGATTTCCTTCCTTCTTAGCTTCATTTGGTTTCTCCTCTTGCACCAAATAATTTCTTCTACTACCAACTTTCTTGCTTGCATGTGTGCACTCAAAGGATTTATGTCCTTCCTCACTACAATTGTAACAAGTTTCTTGGAAACCTCTTCTGCTATAACCACGTCGGGAGTAATTGCCTCTTCCTCGGTATGAACTTCCACCTTTCCATTTAGTCTTTCCTTTGTCTTAAATTTTTTTTGAAATTGACTTGTCTGGTTTAGATCTACTATTTTCACCATGAGATCTACCTCTTCCTCTAGGGAATCTACCACCTCTACCTCTTTGTCTTTGTTCAAATATTATGTTTAAAATTTCCTCAAGTTTTAGGGAAAATTGATATGCTTCCTCAATGCTTTCCATATTGACCAAATTGATCTCATATTGTATGGAAATTCTCAATCCATTCAAATATCTTGCCACTCTTTCCACTTCATCTTCAACATGTCTAGATTTGATGTCCAATCTATATAATTCCTCAGTGTAGTCTTTTACCGATCTATCTTTCTGCTTCAAACTTTGCATTCTCCTAATCAGGTTAATCTGATAATCACAAGGTAGAAACTTTCCTTTCAATTCCATCTTATCCCATACCTTGATTTTGTCTTTACCTTTCTTCTTTCGATCTAATTGGAGATGTTACCACCATAAGGATGCATGAACTTTCAACTTTGTGCTTGCAATTTTCACCTTCTTGTCCTTTGATACATTCTTATATTCAAAGTACTTTTCCATCTCAGTTATCCAGTCAATTAATTCACGAGAATCCAATTTTACACTATACTCAAGAGGATTAAACTGAGGTGTGGATTTCAAACTTATCAATTCTCTTAAGAATTGCTCTTCTTCCTGATCCATCACAGGTGTAGGTGCAGCTTCACCTTGAACCTCTTTCAATTCATCATCACTAACATCTTCAAGATGTCTTCCTCTGCACTAGGATACCTCAATAGCTTCCAATCTTGTAGCCATCTATTTGAGCATATCAGCTAGACCTGGATCTACATTTCCTCTCCCATGAACCATCTTGAATCCCTCTACAATTGTAGGTTAGATCACAATCTACTACCCCACAATAATATCACCAACTAGGTTTAGGGTTTACAAGAAGGAACTTCGATCTCAAAAATGCTTTGATACCACTTGACACAAGGGTGGATGGAAGGAGGGGCAAAAGGCTCTCCCAACTACCAAACCTAATTGTAGAGACAATATGCAAACAAAAAAACATAGTGAGAGAAGAAAAACCAGAGATCATTTTTCTTAATTGATCAAGCTCATTACATGCTGGGCTGTAAGGCCTTCCGGGTTTTGGCTATATACATTAAATGAATTATAGATTGATCTTCATACATGCAAGGTCACATCCATGCCTTCCGGATAATTCAAATAATATTCTAACTTCTAAAAATTGATGCCTCAAACTAAGAACATAGAAATAATAATATACAAGAGTCCACCAGAGAGGTTGGTGCTCAAATCCATAAGTGAGACCTAGATTTAGGTCCACATAGATCCCAAAGAGAGACTCCATATTAATTAAGCCACATAAATTAAATGCAGAAGTCAGCCACCAGATCCAACTCCAAGATAAACAATTCAGGAAAAGGATGACCAAGCAACAAAGTGATTTAGGAAAAGAACAACCCAAGAAAAATAAACATGACTCAGGTCAAGCATACCCGAGAAACAAAATACAAACCCAAGTGACATAAAATGAACTTGGAAACAAGCATTCTTGAGTGACAGAAACCCGAGCAACATAGAACAACTTGGAACAAGCATAACTAAGAAATAGAGAACAAACCCAAGTGACATAGACCAACTTGGAACAAGCATGCCTGAGAAACAGATAACAAAAAAAAACATATTTTTGGTTGAGAAGGATTTCCAAGGACCCAAGATGCTCCTGCATTAGAGAAAAAACTCTCACACTTATCAAATTTGAGTGCACAGTTAAAGAAATACATGAGATAATGGGGAAATATGCCAAGAAATTTCTAAAGAAATAAAGAACATTGAATATCCTACAAGGTAATATGAAGGAAGTGGATATTGAGAGCACCAAAATTTGGAATGAATCACTGAATCCACCTAAAGACATCAAGAACACCGAGGAAGTAAATGATGTTGCATCTATTGGACCAAGTACAAACCCCATGAAATTTGATGAAGAAACAATTGATAATGTTTTAGATACTATTCCTGAACTCCTAACTAATTTAGGTCACCCAGATATCAAAATAACTAATGTAACCAAAGGAGATCCAGACGATAAGGCCAAGGAAGATGAATCTATCGGTGCAACCAAGACTATTGATGAGCAAGATACATAATAGGTCACCCAAGCTACTACAGCAAGCCAGTTACCTTTTTTGGTTAAGGAAATTGAGATTGAGACTGAAGCACAGGAAAAGACACCCGAGTAGGAAACAAATACAAATGAAGATAAGGGGAAGAAAATAGTAAAGAGACTGAGCATAGTGGTGAAACAAAACAAGATGATACACAAAGAGATACCACTGATGCTGTAGAAGAGAAAGGTGAAGGTACTACAAATACTCCTGAAAAGAGAATAGATACATCTACCACCAACATAGGGTTAGTTATCGAGGAACCTAAACAAGTTGTCATACCAAGTACTGAGCTATCAAAGTCATAAACCGAGAAAAAAGGCTAAGTTAACATTGGCTCTATCACCTACATCGAGTAGTCAAGGTAAGAAGAAGAAGAAGAATAAAAGAACCAAGGACCCAGTTACCTTAGACAAAATCATAGAGATTCCTAAATGGGATCCTAAGATACTTGATCCAAAAACACTGAAGAAATATGGTAAACTTTGCACTTGAAAAGCTCCATAGGACAAGCTAAGAATAGAAGCAAAGTGTGCATAAATACTAGAGAAGGAAAAGGAGATCTTAATGCAAGTTTTAATAAATATAAATATTGATGAACAAACCCCCATACTGGAACAACTTGAAATTCTCACCGAGGCAATTGAAAATCCTGACATTGATGCCGAGTAGAGATTTGAAGAGTGAGCTGAGAAGAAGATCCAATATAAAGTTACCGAGAAGATCAGCCAAGTAGTGACAACACATAAGGTAACTCTGTCAGAATTTGTAAGTGGTTTAGAAATTTTTATATCTGAAGCCATTACTATCCTACAACAGTTATGCACATTTGATCACTTCACTACTGAGATTAGTGAAAAGTTAAAGAAATTAGACCAAGATCTAAAGGATAGTGCACTGAGTCTATAAACTGAGCAACATGCATTACAATTGCATTATAAAAGGATACTTTGGAACCAATATTTGAGACAAGAATTGAATAAAGAAGAGGAACAGATGAGAGAGAAAGTAACTGAGCTCTAGGTGACATTTATTACCGCATTTAGCAATGATGCAAAAACATGTGACTCTGGCAAAGAATGTCATTGCCACCTTGGATTTATTAGTAACATAGAGCATATATGATATACATGCCCAACTACAATTAGAGCTACTCACCCTAGAGAAATTAAAGGAGGAATGAGAGAAGTTATTGGAAACTCTCAAGAATACCCATCCCAATAGTTTTGACAAACTGTAAGTTATACACCTTTTGTCATTATTTCAAAAAAGGGGGAAATATATGTATATATGTATAGTAAAGAGGGATACTACAATCAAAATGTTCATATACATATATCGAGTATATACATAGGGGGAGCATGAACAAAGGGGGATTCATCATTTATAATATATTATGTACAGTACTAAGTTTTTGATACTAATGCCAAAGGGGGAGAATGTTACTCCAATTGCACATTGAAGTTGTCATTAATTATCAACCAGACATAATGGACAGTCAGTGACAGAGTCAACACAAGACAGTTGGTTTATATCACTGAATTGTAGAGTTAATCAAGAGCACTGATCATGCCAAGAGTTAACCAAGTACAGTGATACTCGAGTAAAAAGACTAAACCGAGCGCAGACAACACCGAGATACATAAGCATAACCGAATACCAGTATAACTGAGATACATAGTATACACCGAGCATTGAGGAACAACATTAACCAAGTGGAATAAAGTCCACATAAAATTTTGTTAAGGCACATTATTCTATGTAACAAATTTCGAGCCAACCTAGATAACAATTTACATGATCGAGGAGAACATTAATTATGGATTTACAACATTAATTATTTATATCACCTATGTGTAGATGATGAAGGTAAATTTTGTACATCGGTGATCTTAGGGTAAGGATGTAATTGTTGAACCCTAATTAGGTCACATCGTTTGATATATAATTTAATAGATGTCAATTTTGTTAAGTATGTTGATCAAGAAATGATCAAGTAGCTGTCATACTACATACATTAGAGATCAGACAAGGGATTCAAGGACATAGACCACATTGCAGAAATCAGTTTGCAGAACTAAGGAAAGGGTACCAAGCAAAACAAAGAAGAAGGTATTATCATTCAAATTTAGGTGATATATTTTGTATGAACTTAATGGATCTGTATCAACAATTTTGAGATTGTATATGTTTCAGATCAAATTTATGTTACTCTTTAACAATTGTAATAGATTCTAAATCTCTTAATAGAGTAGACTTAACTGTCTTATTGTAAATCTCTTAACCAAGTGCACAGATAGATTGTGTTGCTAAATCCTCACATGGGGTAGATCTAGTCAATTTTTTGTTACTCCTAACAAGGTAAGATCATCATAAGTGATCATTTTGTAAAGCTTTAACAAGCTATCTTTATTACTGCAGTAGTGAATTTTTGTGGGTCTCATCCCCACCACAAATTTTACCTTCTAACAGGGGTTTTCTATGATACCAAAATACTAGTGTCAAGAGTACTTAATTTCATGTATGTGTAATGTTTACTTTACATGCATTTACCTTTTAGCATTGATACTATATGTTTTGATTAAGCAATCTACTCAGTCAGTTTATACAAAACAATGAATGCAAAGAATTGACTAAAATTTTTTAAGGGTACTGATTCACCCCTCCCCTCTTAGTACACATCCTTTCCATTATCTTAAAATTGGACCAACATCAATGTGAAATGAGACCATAGTCATTTTATTACTTGGAATTCATCTTCGCAATCCTCCCAGTAATCTTCTAGCTAGAACATGTGAGTAAGACTATCTTTCATCCCTAGGTAGGATTGTGCAAAGATTTTACTATCGAATTCAGGATGAGCCACGTAAGTTTGGAAGTTAAATATTTTAATCCCATTCATCCAATTCAAAGCATCAGAATTAGTTTTACAATTTTAATATCCAAGTTTAACAGGAAAAAGTATCCCCAAAAGCTCTTTGCCTTTCAAGCTTTTGCCAATGAGTGCCAATTGTCTACAGATCTCTGTAAGTACTAGATTATCCAATACGTACCTAGGAAATCTTAAGGGTTCACCTTTAAATCCTCCTACTCTTATATATATGAACCTGGGGAACTATATAAAATAGCTACCATAGGTATTAACCAATTGGAATGCTTCTTTAGAAAGCCTATTGCTCAAGTTTCCTTGCAGCTCAAAAACTAGGCGAGCTAAAAACACATCATTTACTTTGTTGAAATTATCTATATATCTCTGCAACTAAAAGAGAGCATAATAGTCACAAATTTTCATTCTTGGGATCCAAGGTTCATGTGGAAAAGTGGTCCATACCCTAGTACACACTAAAAAATAGAAAAGGAAGGAGGACATGTAGAAGCCTTTCATGCCAGCAAAATTTGCCAAAATTTCTTGTAATCTTTCTGTAATTAGCTCACCCCAATCTAGAAAATTATGTCCATTTAATAATACCTAAATGTAGAAAAACATCTAGTCTTCCCAATAAAAAGTGTCCTAGTTCCCTTTAACCCTATTAAATTTTTTTACCAAGTCTCTAATCTCTGAAATGAAATGTTCTCTGGTAAGAGGACTAAGAAGTCAAGAACCACCCCTTTTGGTATTTTCCAACCAACCACTGGAAATTATAATTTTGTACTCCTTTTTAGAGAATAATGAATAGGGTCTTCCTATAGTACGTTCCATGCTTTGTATGGTCCCTTATTGGGGATTCCCATAGCCCTCATAATATTTCTTCTGTCTATTTTCACCAAAAATTCTCCAAAAATAGTACAAATACATTTTTCATTTCTGTCATATCTATTCATGCATTTCAAAACTAGCTCAGGGAAAGGAGGCACAGTGGGAAATGTTGTTGCTTCTATCAAACCACTTCAATTTATCATGTCTACCATTGATCCTTCTTTGGGATCTTTGAGTCTCTTTACAATTTCTTCTATAGTTACTTGGAGAAGGTTTGTATCTCCCATCTCTAGAATTGAACTAACAAGACTAGAGGAACACACCGACTTGGGTATAGCAATCCTATTATACTTATTTTTTCTAAATATGAAATCTCCAGAAGATAAACAAAAGAAATTGAGTAGAGAATTTCAACTTATTGTACTGCACAGACTGCAAAATCAGCAAAGACAAAGTTTAACAAACTCACTAGAATTTATCCAATTTTATACTCTATTGCACCCCTGAGATTACCTTCATCAATTTTCTACTCCGCCAAATTTTGAATGATTTAGCCAAAAAAAAAGAAAGATGCTATCATTTACTAGGAAAAGGTGGGAGATTTTCCTAAATCTTCTGCATGTTGAAACATTCACATCCCCATGTAAATTCAAGATGAATTGACACCAAGTCTGACATGTCATTAAATAATGATCATTTCAAACATCTAGAATTGATGCGTAATCATTAATTTTTCCAAAATAAAGCTTTTATACTTTTAAACTGTCATAATATTCTTTCTCTGTACTCTGCCTATATCTTCATTTGAACATCTTTGATTCCACTTCCATACATGCAAATATCATACTTTGAACATTGAACTTTGAACTTAGAGGTTCAAATTAGATGTTCAAATTGAATAAAATGAGCTAGAAACAAGACTCATAAAGAAAGACATGACAACTTCATTGATCATTAAGGCCCATGACCTTCTGCTTGCACTTTTTAATATTTTTAACTTTGAACTTTGCAAGTTCAAAATAAAAGTTTAAATTTGAGGAGACTACCTAGAGGAATAATTAGCCAAAATGAATCCACAGTAGCCAAAGATGTGTAAGAAGAAATTGAACATTAAATTTGAACTAAGACTTGGTTCAACTGAGGGGTTCAAATTGGAAGTTCAAAATGAGAAAAGACAAACTTACGAGAAAGAAGTATGAAATATACACTTTGTCACCAACAAAAATTGAGGGGTAAAAAATAATAATGGGAAAATATCATTTGAACCACACCTTTGTTAACTTTGAGAAGTACATATAGTTGGCACATCATAAAACTATCAATTCAACCTTTTTCATCATGAATCTTGCATCCTCATCATTGCATTTTAGAGTTATCCTTATTCATCCAAGTCATCCCCCTTAAAAAAAAGTCCAATCAATCAACATCCAAGTCAATATCCCAAGAAAATCAAAACATCTCCCACTTAGTGTCACGTCCATTTGAGTTGCTTAGAATCCACATCTTAAGTCAAAACCCATCCGTTGGCCTCCACCCTTTGACTAAACATTTTCTAGGGTATCCTAGTTTGTCCTTGTAACATTATCACCTTGATCCAAAGGTTTATTTGCATTGAAAAAGAATCCCATCTTCCAAAAGACCACAAGTCTATCTTAGGTTGACAAAATCATATCCATTTAATCTTACATTAGGAACATAAATCACAACATTTTGACACTATGTTATCCCTTAGGTCCTTAATGTACCCTTATCATTTTTTATCATAACCATAATGCTTAATCATCAAGCCTAAGTATCATATCATCATCATCCTTAGACATGTAGAAAACTTGCATATCATCCTTAGGAAACCTTATAAAATATTCCATCCCCTTAGAGAATACATTTCACGCCACCTAAAATACAATCCAAGAAGAGGAAGGACATGGACTCTAATCTTGCCATTGGTTCATCTAACCCAACAATTAATCTCAACCAGGCCATGGTATCCTTTGACCCTAAAAAAAAAGTATAAATAAAATGTGTATGGGATGATGTAGATGAGGTCTTTACCCCTAGCTCCATATAATATTTCATGAGTCATCTTTAACATGTATGTATGGTCAGTGCCATCATAAGCCAAAACCGTACTACCATCCTTGCTAACTTTCAATGTGAGGGTACTCCCATTCCACCTAGACTTATTCCACCCAATCTAGCATGCCCCATACCCATCCAAGGAAACATGTTTCATCCTGTGGTGTAAGAAATCATCAATACATGCCTAAGAACATCCCAAATCATCTCATCTATACCCCATTTACTCTAGCCAACCACCACACTATAACACGATCAATACCCTTCTCCATTATGGGGGATTTATCCTCTAATCCCCCACCACCTCCAACATCCCAACCAACTCAACATTCTGCAACCCAAGACACACAATCTACCATTATCCAATCAGTTGCTATCCAGCCTGTTGCTACACAACGTCCTATAGTCAGAGAAACAACAAGATACACAAACCATGACTACCTTAGCACTATAATCATTTCCTCCTCTCATTCCTCCATCAAAACAACAACAACCACAATTCACCATGGGAATTCCATCCACAAGATCCTTTAACCAACCTTTATTCCCCCAAGGTCCTACGTTCCATGCCCAACCAACAGTACCATCAGGAAGTGCTCCCACACCCCAATCACAACCCAAAATCCAAATAAAAATCAATACATTCATATTATAGAAAGCTTTACAAGCTCCTCAAGCCACACAAGGACCTCACGCATCCCAATCCACTACTGGACTTCAAGTGCAAGATGCACTTTGAGCCAAAAACATCCAAGCACAACCATAGTTGTTCAACCCCTTTTACAGCACACAATTTGCAACACAACCACCCCAAACTCAACAAACAAAATTCACCAATTACTTGGTCATGCCTCTATCTACAACAATGTAAACCGCACCAACTCCCAAACAACCAAGTGCTTCCTCCCATGTCAACTATCTTTCTCCTCCCTCCAAGAGCATAAACCCGTAGAACACTTATCCATCTTATGACAGTACTAGCACACAACCAACATTGGTGGGCCAAACCTACACTTTTTAGGGCTACCAAACATTGCAATAGATACAAATCTTCTACCAACAACCTTCACAACCAAAACAAACCTTACCTTCACTCCCTCAACAATATTACACCCAACAAAAAAAACTTCTACCACAACCATTGCAACCCACTGATGTAGTCAGTCAATCTCCTTATCATACTCCACAATATCCCCCTCAAAACCCCTCATATTACCCATCAGGTTTTGACCCATACCAAGTACCATGATCCAATATTATGGGAGTACCCACTCCATCACCTATCAACCCAGAATGGGAAGAAATAAAGAGCACTCTTAAGGAGCTCCAATTAGGGACTGAATGCAAGACCTTAAAGTTTGATGAAGTGTGTCCTTATCCATTTGACTGTCTCATCACAACAATTCCCTTCTCCAAGCACTTTGAAACTCCCAAATTTGACAAATATAGGAGGAAGAGAGATCCCGTCTATCATGTCATGGAATTTTACATAGATTTCCAAGAAGTTTCCCATAGTGACACCTATCTCATTCTCCTCTTCCCAAAAATATTGGGAGCGATGATGCTTGAATGGTTTTACAAAATTCCCTATGGAACAATCACAATATTGTAGAGTTATGCAAAAAATTTGTATCGCAATATGCATACAACATTGGGAGTGAACTATCTCTCTTGGATATATGTAATTCCAAACAAAAGGGGGGTGAAAAATTGGTGTATTACATTAAAATATGGAAATGACTTACTACAAGACTATCATATCAACCCCCTGAAAATAGTTTGTGAATATATTCATCGACAACTTGCATCCCAAGCTAGCCCATCACATGTGCATGAATTGTCTTAAAACCTACCAAGATGTTAGAGGAAAGGGGATGGACCTTGAGAAAGGCCTATTGGAAAATAGAACTATTAAGCACTAAAAAGAAACACCACATGATAGGTCCAACAATGATCGTCCACATTGTTGGAACAAAAATAAGAATGCAGTGACTGATGGTGTCACAGACACCAAGCATGTTCAAATAGTTGTGGCTAGGATAAAACCACCACAACTTCCCATTTATAAACCATTTCCCAACCAAACCACTTATGTATCAGTCACCCAGGGCCAAACTAAGCCATGAGTCCAAAATACCCAAAAATGCACATTCACCCCTTTAGGTGAACCCTTAGACATCATCTTCCACAGAATGACTAAGGCCAACTTGATTTTGTATCCATAGATTCATCCCTTTGATGAATCTACCCCCAAGCCTACATGGTATAAGGAGAATGGGTATTGTGATTACCACCATGTTAAGGGATACACCACTGTAAAATGTATGAAGCTAAAACACTTCATCCAAGATCTCATAGATCGATAAGAAACAATAGTTGACCCTCTAGAGAAGGCCTCACCTAACACAAATCTCTAGATATACCAAAATTTTATTCCTCAGCACAACACTTGCAAGGGACCTGCTAATCCCAATCCACCCCAGAATTAAGGAAAAGGCAAAGAAGGTGACCATGTTGATGGAAAATATTACACCACTACTTCTATTAACTATGATAATTTTTTCGGTTGCATCACTCAATTTGACCCCTCTGTTAATGTAGTCCATGTCAAGGGAGAAGAAATTCAATGCACAATCACCACTCATTGAGGAAGAATATTTCATGTAGTTACCACTACTCCTTCATCCTCTAGTGCACAATATAGCCTCTTGGAACACCTTGGGAACACACCCACACAAATCTCCATCTTAGATTCCCTCTGCACCTCACCTATCCATTAGGAGATCCTCAATAAGGCCTTATAAGAGTCACATGTACCCAATGACATTGAATCTACACAATTCCAGGCCCTTTTAGGCCACTTATCAACATCCTTTGGCCTCTCATTCAAATGATCTGACATGTCATCTGTAGAGCCAAACCATATTCTCCCACTCCACATTTCTATCATGGGAAATGGTTTTGTTGTTAAATGGGTCATGATAGATAATATTGGTTCAACCCTAAATTTATGCAAGCTAAAATTCATAAATTAAGTTGGGTACACTGAAGCAGACATAGAAAATGACATCATGACTATCAAGGCCTATGAAAAATTTGAGCGTACCTCTAAAGGTAACACCTCACTGCCTATTCAACTAGGCCCAACACTACAAGACATAATATTCCATGTTGTTGATCTTGACCTTCCATACAAAATCCTCCTTGGTCACCCATGGATCCACTCCATGAAAGCTATTCCATCCACATTTCACCAATGCATTAAATTTCCACATAATGGCTCTAAAGTCACTATCCACACTGACCCCCAACCCTTAGTATACTGCCATGCGTTGGAAGCCTCTTTTACACATTCAAATCATTTCTCGGGGATTGATATTGGCACTCCCTTCACCATTTCCTCCAAAAACCACTTAGATATGGAAACCATTCTTGCATCTACCCAAAGAAGCGCGTCTTAAGAGTTACATCTGGAAAACTCTTGGGATTCATAGTATCAAGATGAGGCATATAGATTTATCCAAAGAAAGTCAAGGCTATAATCGAAATGCCTCCACCAAAAATAGTCAAGCAGTTGTGTAGCCTACAAGGAAATCTCTAGTCTATTTGCCTATTCATCTCACAACTTGCTGATAAATGTCAACCATTCACCCATCTACTATGCAAGGACAACAATTTCAAATGGGATCCCTTATGTCAATTTTTTTTTGAAAAGATCAAAGAATATCTGGAAAACCTACCCATCCTTGTACCACCTACTTCAAGGGAGGCTCTTAGCTCTCAGTTTATACATATCAGCAACCACCATGATACCGGGAGCACTCTTGGATCAAATTGATGACAATGGAAAAGAAAGAGATATTTACTACATCATTCGAATGATTGTCAACTATGAGCTAAATTACACACCCATCGAAAAAGCTTTCCTAACAATTATTTTTTCTACTTAGAAACTTCAACACAACATGCTTAGTCACATTGTGAAACTCATTACCAAAATATATCCTCTCAAGTATCAACTTTTACGCATGATGCTTATAGGCCACATGGATAAATGGGTGATTCTCCTTAGTGAAATAAACATTCAATATGTGGATAAAAGCCTATCAAGGGACAAGTTACTGCGGATCAACTAGAAGAGGAACCATTAACAAATGCATATCCCTTACTTCTGCAATTTCGAGAAGAACACCTTTGCATGATCAAAGAACAAACCACTTGGAAGATTTATTTTGATAGACCATATATAACTCATGAGTTAGGGGTAGGAATCTTCTTTGTCACCCCTTAAGGTGACTAAATTCCCAAGTAATTTAAATTGAGATTTCCTCACACCAACAACATTCCAAAATATGAAGCGCTCATCTCAGGGATAAATATGACCATTCAATGGAACATCATAGAACTAAAAGTATTTGTAGTTTCACAACTCAGAATAAAGAAAGTCCTAGATGAGTTCCAAACAAACAACATCAAGCTGCTACCCTACAAAGAATTGGTAGAAAAAATGAAAGAACAATTTCTAAGCTTACAGATCACACATGTGCCTAGATTACAAAAAAGTAGCAGATGCAATGGCCACCATCGGATCCCTTCTAGAAATTCCTTGTGATGCAACACAATATGAATTCTTGGTTGAGCATCTCCATGCAATTTATAATGAGAATGTTGATTCTAAAATGGTGTGCATCTTGGCTATTTCCCAGTCCCCATAGTACCATGACATCCACACTTATCTAAAAAATGGTATCATATCGCCCCACCTCACAAATACCCAACGTAAGAACCTTAATCACAGATCATCCCGCTAAACTCTTGTGGCTAATACCCTATATCATTGGGGATATTAAAAAATTCTCTCTATATGTTTAGACTCAAATGAGGCTGCTCATGCATTACAGGAGGTACACGCTAGAATTTGTGGTGCCCACACAAGTGGCATGGTCCTAGCCAAGAAAATTCTCAAAGAAGGATACTGTTGGCCCATGATGCATGTGAATTTATAAATAAGTGTCTATCATGTTAGGAACATGCAAACCTAATCCACACTCTGGTATAAGATCTTCATCCCATTGAACCTCCATTTCCCTTCTCATGTTGGGGCTTTGACCTCATTGGTAAGATAATTCCCATCCTCAAATGGACACAAGTACATCATCACTGATATAGAGTAATTCAAAAAATGGGTGGAAGAAATTTTGCTTGCCCTCACAAGATTTTAGATATCCAAGTTTGTCCTCTACCACATCCTCTGTCATTTTGGAATTCCCTCCATCATTTTCATAGATCATGGCATGCCATTTGAAAACCAACACATGAAAGATCTTTGCGACCAATTCCACATCTACCACTGCTTTTCCAGTCCATATTTACCACAAGGAAATGACCAAGCGGAGGCAACCAAAAAAACCCTCCTGAAAATCCCTAAGAAGGTTATCAATGATTCTTGTCATGACTGACACCTTCAAATTAATCCTTCCCTCTAGGAATATCACACTTCCTACCACATTCCTGTAGTAACCACCCCATATTCCCTTGTGTATGGTGTATAAGTTATCTTACCAATTGAGGTCAAATTTCCATAACTGCACATTTCACTCAAGAACCTAATCACAGATGAAGACTACCACATGACATGCCTCACACAATTGGATTTTTTAGATGAGAAGAGGTAGTAAGCATATTATCACCTCATTGTCTACCAGAACAAGCTTAAGAGAAGCTATAACAAGAAAATTTGTCCATGACATTTTGAGGTGGGGGATTTAGTGGTGCAGGATTACCCTAAGGTATTTAATAAGATCTTGAGACATTTTGGCTTGTAGGTTGGTTTGGCCAATCATCCATGAATAAGGACTAGTCTATAAAGTCCCTAATGTGTTTTGAAGTGTGATTAGTGTTAGGAAGATTAGGGTTTGAGTGTTGTTTGAGTTTAGTTGATTCTAGGGGTCTAGAACTTAGAAGTCAACTCAAAAGTCAAAGGGTTGACCAAAGTCCCAAAGTGGGAATATTTTTAAGGTTTTAATGTTATCTAGTCATGTGAGGTCAATTGGTAAGGTTTAGAACCAATTAGGACCCTCAAAGGGGAAAAATTGTCATTTTGACAAAAGTTATCAAAGTTGTCATGACAACTTTTAAAAGTTGTCCTGGCAACATTTCCTAGTTTTTAGGAATTGGATCTTATGGTGCCCAAATCCCAAATAGAGGGTATAGATAGGTGGGATAGGAGTATATAAGTTGTTTTCAACCCTAAGCTGATAGTTAGATTAGACATTGTACAGACTGGTGTTTGAGAAGGAGCAATTTACAGTGTAACTAAGTTACAAAACCATCATCCACCACTTTATTGGATTGAATGGATTGAAATAATGAATGGATAGTGTCTAAAATTTAGATCCTAAGATATTTTTGGCATTAGTTTAGTAGATTGTACTTTCTAGTTAAGTTTTGTTTAAATTATTGCATTTTGTAAGTTCACTGGCTAGTTTTGGTCTAGTTATGTAAAGAATGGGTTTCTTTGGTGTTCCCATGGTTCAAACTCCATGAACACTTGGAATCCATTAGATCCTTGTATATACTATGTACATATGGATTTTGGAGTGTGTGCGCACAAGGGAAGCTTGAAAACAATCAGGCCCTAGGCGAGTACTAGCTATTCTGGCTAGGGTGACTGAGAAGTGCAACAACAATGGAGGTTGCAAGTTGATTGGTATGTCCCAATCTATGATAGAGGAGTGAATGGGAATGAGGTGTAGACATTTTTATGGAAGGAGGAGTTCAGGGGATCTCATTAGATCAGTGGAAGAAGATCAAGAAACCAGACCAGTCTTCATGCACTAGAAACCCTTGTTTTTAGGGGTTTGGTAAAAGTCCATTGTATGGACAGAGTTGAGACCAGAGACCAGAGACCTAGAAAATATTAAAGGGGAAGAAAAACCCACAAAGAATATGTATTTTTTTTCTAGGGTTGTTAAGGGATTTTAGGATGAAAATCACATTTTCAGTGATTAGGAGGGCTAATAGGCCTAAAAAGGCTACAAGGCCTAAAAGACTTGATTTTGGAACTCGTTTGGAAAATGGGTGCAAGATTCACAAAATTGAATCCATAGAGGTTGGATTAGACCTAAGAGGAGTTGGGAAAACAATCTTTGAGTAGTTTAACCTATTGGAGTGACATGAGGCTAGTGAAGCCATGGATGCAAGAAAGCTATGGAGGAGAGAATAGAGAGGAGTTTGAAGTTGGTGGGAAGTTCCTAGGGAGTTAGGGGATTAGGGAAGAATCCCCTTGTTAGGGTGGAGTAAGAGAGCCTAAGAGAGACAAAGTGAAGGTCTTGGAGAGAGCTAGAAGGCTCTAGGAGAGGAAATCCCCATGAAATTGGTATTAGAGCCATTGAAAGGCTTGGGAGTGGATTAGTGCATGACACACTAGAGTGAATCCATAGGTGAGAACATCATGGTGACCAATGCAGAGTTGGCCAAGGATTTGTCAGAGAAACAAATCAAGAATAGGCTTCTTGAGGAAGAAATGGAGGAAATGAAGATTAAGATGGCAGAGGTTGCAAAGACAACCAAAAAGTTGAGAGAAGAAATGTATGAAGGAATAGATAAAGGAAAGAAACCAGGTGAAGAGGAAGTAGAACCAGAGCCTGTTCCTCATCTACCTAAGGAAACATTCCTCAAAGCACTCAAGGCATTGAGTGGGAAGGATGTAGAAGGAATACCAATATTTTCTTGTAAGATGGACATTAAAATGGTTATGGAATGACTTGAAGGGATGGAGAATCACTTCAAGTGTGATGGGATTACAGAAGCACAAAAGGTGAAGATAGCCAAATCAAGGCTAAGAGGGAAAGCACTTACACGGTGGAAGTTCTTGTAGGAAGAAAGAGAGAAAGAGGGAAAGAAGCCCATATAAAATTGGAAGATAATGGTTGCAAAGGTGAAGGAGAATTAACTTCCATAAGACTATGATATTCAACTACATAAGAAGAGGCAGAACCTTAGGCAAAAAGACATAGATGTGCCAACCTATACTGAGGAGTTTCAAAAACTTTGTCTTAGATCAATAATCCAAGAGACAAAGAACATCAAAGTTGCAATATACCTTAATGGATTAAGGTGGAACATTCAAGAAGAACTTAGTATCTTTACCCTGACTTCCATTCATAGCTATTTTCAAATGGTTTTGAAAGTGGAAGAGAAACTAAAAAAGAAACAAGATTCTAGTTCTAGAAATAGAGGAAGGGGTAGAGACAATAGAGGTGGCCATAGAGGAGGTTCAGGTGGAAGAGGAAGTGACAACAGAGGACAAAGTGACTCCAAATACTCAGAGAAAGGACAAGAAACAAGTAGTAGGGGTGGATACAATAACAGAGGAAGAAGTTCTTACAATAGTGGCAGAGGAAGATCAGGAGGTTTTGGGAGAAGCTCTCACTTTTCTTCCATGAAATGTTACAATTGTGGAAAGATGGGGAATCCTGCATATAGGTGTCTAGATAAACCAACATCCTCACAAGGGGAGAGGAAGATAGCTTATATCCAAGAAGAAGATTGCTCTAAAAAATTAGAGGTGAGTCTAGATTCAGAGAAAAGAGAACATCTCATGTTGAGAAGGATTCTAATCAAGTCACCCACCAAAGATGAACACAAATAGAGGAGGGCTCTTTTCAGAGTAGAGTGCAAGATATTGGGGAAAGTGTGCAAGGTGATCATTGATTCAGGGTCAACAAATAATGCCATATCTGAGGAGGTAGTAGAGAAGTTTAAACTCACCAAAATACCACATGTGTGTCCCTATAAATTTACATGGTTGAATAAGGGTCAAAACATCTTGGTGAATGAACAAGTGTGGGTAGAATTTCCCATTGGAAAGTATCAAGATAGGATACTATGTGATGTGTTTCCAATGCATGCTTTCCATTTATTGCTTGGAAGACCATGGTAGTATGACAAAGAGGCTGTCCATAATGGGAAGGATAACAAGTACACCTTCAAGAAAAATGGAGTAACTTTCAAAATTTAGTCTTTGATAGAAGAGGACATAGTGGAGAAGGAAGAATCTAGTTCCATGTTGATGAATGGAAAAGAATTCCTAAGGGATATGAAGGATGAATAAGTTGGCTATGCAATCTTGTTAAAGCCAAAGGAGGAGGAGACTCATAAGAAAGCACCTATGCCAAAAGAGGTGAGATAACTGTTGGATTAGTTTAAAGATATAATTTGTGAGGGTACACCAGCTTCACTACCACCAAAGAGGGAGATAAGTCATCAGATTGACTTCATACTAGGAGCATTCTTGCCTAAAAAATCTGCATACAAGATGACACCATAGCAAAACAAGGAGATAGCCAAGTAGGTGCAAGAGTTGTTGGATCAAGGATTGATTCAGAAAAGCATCAGCCCTTGTGTTGTCCCAGTGGTGTTGGCTCCTAAGAAGGGAGGTAAGTGGAGGATGTGTACTGATTCTAGGGAAATAAATAGGATAACTATCAGGTATAGATTTCAAATTCCTAGAATATAAGACTTGATGGATTGCTTGGGGGGTGCTAAGTACTTCTCTAAAATTGATTTAAAGGGTGGGTACTATAAAATTAGGATGAAAGAGGGTGATGAGTGGAAGTATGCATTTAAAACCACATAGGGGTTGTATGAATGGTTAGTTATGCCCTTTGGGCTTACCAATGCACAAGGCACATTTATGAGGGTGATGAATGAAGTCTTAAAGGACTATATAGGAGTTTTTTTAGCTGTGTATTTAGATGACATCTTCATATTTAGTAAAACCAAAGAGGATCATATGAAGCACTTGGAATTAGTTTTGAAGAAGTTGCAGGAGGAGAAACTCACCATAAACCTTGAGAAGAGTGAAATCATGAAAGAAGAGTTAGTCTACCTTACATTTTTAGTTTCCAAGGGTGACTTGAAAATGGATAAAGAGAAAAGTAGAGGCTATCTTGAACTGGCCTACTCCTAAGATAGGTATAGAATTTATGAGCTTCCATGGGTTAGCCCAATTCTATAGGAAGTTCATTAGGAGATTCAGTGAGATTTGTGCTCCAGTCCTAGAGACTATAAAAGGGGGATTGAAAACAAAGTTTGTGTGGACCAAGGCATCTAATGAGGGGTTTGAGAGGTTGAATAAGGAAGTGGCTACTTAGCCTATATTATTTTTACCTAGTTTTGACAAACCATTCATTGTTGAGTGTGATGCAAGCAACATTGCAGTAGGAGCTGTCATAAGCCAAGAAGGTAGGCCTGTGGCCTTTTTCAGTGAAAGACTAAATGAGGCTAAGTATAGGTACTCTTCCTATGACTTGGAGCTATATTATCTTGTGCAAGCCTTAAAGAAGTGGAGGCATTATCTATTGCCTAAATATTTTGTTGTCTTTACTGATAACCAAGCATTAAGTTACATAAACACTCAAGACAAACTTAGCTTGAGGCACATAAAGTGGATGGAGTTCCTACAGTCATATACCTTCACTATAAAACATAAGAAGGGGGTGCAAAACAAAGTTGCAGATGCCCTTAGTAGGAGACTACTTACCATCCAAGATATTCAGTTGCAAAGTACATGAGTTGAAGGTTTTAAGGACCTATATGAGGGAGATACAGATTTCTCAGAGATTTACAAAGTGTGCAAAGATTTTGAGAATCACTTTCATAGTGAGTTTGCAGAGTATACATTGCAGAATGGATTTCTATTCAAAGGAAATCAAATTTGTGTTCCAAAAGGCTCAATGAGGGAGAACCTCATATAGGAAAAGCATAATGGAAGCCTAAGTGGACATTTTGGACTAAATAAGACATTGGACCTAGTGGAAAGGTTCTATTGGTGGCCAAAGATGCAGAAGGAAGTGAGAAGATATGTGGAGTAGTGTGGCATATGTCAGAAGGATAAAGACACTTCATCAAATGTAGGACTTTACTAGTCATTACCCATCCCAAGTAGACCTTGGGAGTGCATAAGTATGGACTTCATAGTGGGGTTACCTAGGATACCAACTAGTTTAGATAGTTTGTTTGTAGTGGTAGATAGGTTTATTAAAATGAGCCACTTCATACCATGCAAAACAACACATGATGCCAACCATAATGCCTATTTGTTTTTCAAAGAAATAGTAAGGATTCATGACCTACCAAGTAGAATTTTGCAGACAGGGATGTGAAGTTCATGGGTCACTTTTGGAAGACCCTATGGAAGAGAATAGGCACAAATTTGTCTCATAGATCTGCCTATTATCCTCAAATGGATGGGCAGACTCAAGTAATCAATAGAGTTCTTGGGAACTTTCTTAGATGTTTGACAAAGGAATATGGACTATGATGGGAGCAAGTTATTCTACAGGCAGAATTTGCCTATAATGATAGCACAAATAGGACTACAGGCAAAATTCCATTTGAGATTGTGTATGGGGCACATCCAAGGGGTGTGATGGAGCTCAGAGACCTCAAAGGATATGAGGGTGTTAGTGGGCATGCTGATGATTTTGCACAATCAATGAAGGAAGTTCATGAACAAGTGAAAAAGACCTTAATGGAGGCCAATCAAAAGTTGAAGGCAAAAAGAGATGAGGGAAGAAGAGATTTTCAGTTTGAAGTGGGAGAGTTAGTAATGGTGTTCCTGAATAAAGAAAGACTACAAAAGGATATACCTAGTAAAATACAGATGAAAAGAATTGGACCTTTGAAGATATTAGCTAAGTATGGGCCTAATGCTTATAAGGTGGAGTTTCCCAAGGAGATGTACATTTATCCAATCTTCAATGTGAAATATTTGGTCAAGTATAAGGGGCTAGAGATGGATGAGTTGTAGTACAGTATAGAGGTGCATAAGGACATGGGAGAGTTCAAGACTCTGGAATAAGTCAAACCAAAAGTGGAGAAGATATTGGATTCAAGGGTGAAGAAGAAGACAAGAAACAAAGTCTATATGGAGAATTTAGTGAAATGGAGACAAAAACTAGAGTCAGAAGCCACTTGGATAGCTGAGAGTGACTTCAAGAAGCATGGAATCAGTGAGGAGTTCCTGACACCATAGGTACCTTGACTTTCTTGTTGCAGGGGGAGGATGGTGCAGGAGCACCCTAAGGTCTTTAATAAGATCTCGAGACATTTTTTCCAACCATCCATGAATAAGGACTAGTCTATAAAGTCCCTAGTGTTTTTTCAAGTGTGATTAGTATTAGGAAGATTAGGGTTTGAGTGTTGTTTGAGTTTAGTTGATTATAGGGGTCTAGAACTTAGAAGTCAACTCAAAAGTCAAAGGGTTGACCAAAGTCCCAAAGTGGGAATATTTTTAAGGTTTTAATGTTATCTAGTCATGTGAGGTCAATTGGTAAGGTTTAGAACCAATTAGGACCCTCAAAGGGGGAAAATTGTCATTTGGACAAAAGTTGTCAAAGTTGTCATGACAACTTTTAAAAGTTGTCTTGACAACATTTCCTAGCTTTTAGGAATTGGCTCTTATGGTGCCCAAATCATAACTAGAGGGTATAGATAGGTGGGATAGGAGTATATAAGTTGTTTTAAACCCTAATCTGACAGTTAGATTAGACATTGTACAGACTGGTGTTTGAGAAGGAGCAATTTATAGTGTAACTAAATTATAGAACCATCATCCACCACTTTATTGGATTGAATGGATTGAAATAATGAATGGATAGTGCCTAAAATATATTTACTAATATATTTTTGGAATTATTTTAGTAGATTGTACTTTTTGGTTAAGTTTTTTTTAAATTATTACATTTTGTAAGTTCACTGGCCAGTTTTGGTCCAGTTATGTAAATAATGAGTTTCTTTGGTGTTCCCATGGTTAAAAATCCATGAACACTTGGAATCCATTAGATCCTTTTATATATTGTGTACATATGGATTTTGGAATGTGTGTGTGCAGGGGAAGCTTGAAAACAATCAGGCCCTAGACGAGTACTAGCTATTCTGGCTAGGGTGACTGAGCAGTGTAGCAACAATGGAGGTTGCAAGTTGATTGGTATGTGCCAATCCATGATAGAGGAGTGAAGGGGCATGAGGTGAATAAATATTGATGGAAGGAGGGGTTTAGGGGAGCTCATTAGATCAGTGGAAGAATATTAAGAAACTAGACCAGTCTTCATGCCCTAGAAACCCTTATTTTTAGGGGTTTGGTAAAAGTCCGTTGTATAGATAGAGTTGAGGCTAGAGACCTAGAAAATATTAAAGGGGAAGAAAAACCCACAAAGAATATGTATTTTTTTTCTATGTTTTTTAAGGGGTTTTAGGAGGAAAATCACATTTTCAGTGATTAGGAGGGCTGATAGGCCTAAAAAGGCTACAAGGCCTAAAAGACTTGATTTTGGAACTCATTTGGAAAATGGGTGAAAGATTCAAAAATTTGAATCCATAGAGGTTGGATTAGGCCTAAGAGGAGTTGGGAAATTAATCTTTGAGTAGTTGACCCTATTGAAGTGACAAGAGAGTAGTGAAGCCATGGATGTAAGAAAGCTATGGAGGAGAGAATAGAGGGGAGTTTGAAGTTGGTGGGAAGTTCCTAGGGAGTTAGGGGATTAGGGAAGAATCCCCATGTTAGGTTGGAGTAAGAGACCCTAAGAGAGACCAAGTGAAGGTCCTGGAGAGAGATAGAAGGGTCTAGGAGAGGAGCTCCCCATCACTTAGTCCTCAAAGAGAACTAAAAGGTACAATTAGATTGAGAAAAGAAAGGAAATTAGAGGTTACTTGGCTGGGCCCATACATCATCTCAACATGCTTTGGCTCAGGAGTATATCAGTTATCTACACTTGAAGGAGAACCTATGAATGATCCTACCAACATCATTCACCTCAAGTGGTTCTATGCCTAAGTCAAGAAGTGTACCCCACTTATTTGAAAAATCCTAAAAGTATAAAAGTCCTAAAAAATATTAAAAAATAGGAAAAAAGGAAAAAGAAAGAAGAGGCAAAAAAATAATAAAAGAGAAATAAATCATCCAAGTATGTGTGGTGATAACCTAGCGAATGGTGTCACACATAGTGGATCATACTATTATCCATTAAAATACCATTTTCATCCACCATCACCCACCCATCTGCCAAATCCCACTAACAAGTATCAATCAATTATATATTGTGTCCTATCCCAATCCATGAGCTTTGCACATAATTTTGTATATATTGGTCATTTAGTTCTATCACCATTGTCTGTCCAATCTTTTGTTTAGAGCCCACTATACATATCTTGTGTCCTAGGTCATTCATCTTGCATAAAATGATCCAGATTCTTTGTTCTGCTGAGTCCCATGCTTCATAAAGTTCCTATGGTGAAAACATTGATGTTGTACTTGTCCTTGATACATATTTTTTCCATCCAAACAAAAATTTTCAATCTCCCCCATCAACAAGTCCTTGCAGGATGTATCCTTCCTCATGTCCAACCTAGATCCAATAAGTTTCTAGTCTGTTGATCTCTTTGGAAAATGACATCCTACAGACATTTATTTTGGTCATGACTTTATTTTTATGGGTTCTTGTTTATCATTTATGACTCTGTAGGCTTCCCTCCTCCTAAAAGTTGCCACAATCCTTTATATCATGGTACACTATGAATGGATGCACCTGGGACAAGGTATTGATCTCTTTTTCTACTTGGGAGTCAGTCGGATATGAACCTTGCATACTCGACATGTGATCATTTCATGGTTGCATGGTGCACTTGTGAGGGGTTTCTGAGGTGGTTAAAGAAGCAGTAAGTTTGAAAGAATCTTGTGGATGGTGTTTTTCCTTAAGGTTAAAGTGCTCGAGATCTAAAGTTTGATCCATTAAGCTATTGTGCAACATGGCATATGGCAGGGCTTTGCTGCACAGTAAGGAAGCTTAAAGGAAAATCAGCTTGGTTTTCGTCCAATAGATAGCGCAAAGCCTCAAGGGAGAGATGATCACTAGATACTCATCAATGCATTGCGCCTGGCGGCCATGTGTCCTTAACAAGTTTGTGTGGCAGGTGTTTCAACTTAATGAAAATATGAATGATAGATAATGATAGAGCCATTGCGCCTGTGTGACACCTTGCAAGATCTGATCGACAGTGCCCAGATAACTTAAAAAAGATCTACTGATATGTTTTAAATTTGAAAAAGGATTTAATCTCAGTCGTCCAAGTCTTTTTCCACGCCACCTATGACCGTTATAACTGAATTTCAAATATTTAAGTGTTATTCTCAGATGGTTTCATTGTGGTGGATTAAGATATTGTCTCAGAGCCATTAATGAACTGATCTAATCTTGTGGATTGATATTTTCACTGTTGTTGAAGGTGTAGAGATTGAAATATAATATGGAAAGATGCATTTATGTCTAGACTTGAAAGATAGAGGTTTCTAATCAGAGGATAAATTCATATAGCAACGCTAGTCTCTTTTGCATTTATGTTGAGCTGCTCTCTTTTCCATGGCTTGTAATTTCTTGCACCTTAGGGTACTGCACTCACATCCATGGAATATGACAATTGATATCAGATCAGATTTGCACAGATTGAAGAGAAAGATAGGGTTTCAACTTGATCATAGAATTGAATGCTTTTAATTATTGCATTGATTGTGTGTAAACCATAACCTTAAATAGTCTAAAGCTTGTTGCATTCATGTTCCTATAAAGGAATTTTCAAGACTATTTAGTAGGGGTTGGAGAATTGGGAGAGTAAAAAGCATTAGGTTTATACTTGTTTCTAGTCTAGGATATAGAAGATGTTTTTCATATTGTATTGAGATAGAATATAAAGTTGTATGATCTTTTGCATATTGTTTTATTTTTTATTTCCTTGTCATACTGATTCAGGGACAATATTTCATTATACTTAATATAATTCTTCTCAGATTTTAAGTCTCTCATTTGTGTTGTCTTCCGAGTTGTAATTTTTCTAGCTTATTGTATGAGTCATGCTTATACATATGTGTATTCCACAAGTCTTTGATCTTAGATCAATTTAAAATTCTTTGGATATTACATTGATTCTATTGGATTATCTAATTAAGGATCTTGTAGTGTGTAATATGAGTGATTTTATGTTTATGGCTTTGAGTGTATACCAAGAGGTTGTTTCAGTTTCAATATTGTATTTAGAAGTTTATCCAATGAATAAGGCACTGATCCATAAATAGTATATTCTGTGGAGATATATGTCTGATAGGTTTGGATATATTATTTCCCTAAATTTAATCAAAATCATTACAAAATTATTTATATTTGCATTTGTTTGTTGTTATTCCACCATGATAATGGAGAGTCAATGAATGCTTGGTTGGCATTTAGTACTTTCTTATCATCATCTATTTTTTGAATATAGAATTAGAAGGTGTTGTAAAGAGTTGAGTTTTGTCTAGATTAGGTGTACCCGCATTGGATTTGAAAAGCCATAAGTGCAAAGGGAAGTCTTGTCCCTATAGTTGGTCCAATTATCATATAGAGCTTTCACACTTGGAGCTAACCATTCCTAATATCATTCTTAAGATATATTGGTTGTTTCTCAAGGTGTAATAGTTTTAAACACCAACAAGATGGAAAATCTGTGGGGGGATAGAGATGTAAAAGTCTTTCTAAACCTTTCAAGGAATCTTTGGTGTTCTACTATTTATATCATTTGACCCATCCAAGTCACCAACAAGATGGTGACTCTACTAGGGATAGACATGCATTAAATTTGTCATAACTGAACAGTAAGTTGATCACTGGAAGCATAGAGTTACTCAATTTTGGTCTTTTGTCATTATTTTATCTTGAGAGTTCTCTATTTTCAATTATTCATATTAGTTAGTGTTTTGATCCCAAATAGTGTTCAGTGGTGCCTTTGAGTTTCTCTTTAGTAGTGCTGAGTAAATAAAAATCATTTTGTCACACACTTTCCATTATCAGTTATAGAAATACTAGGTCTTGGTCAAAGGGATATCCTGAAGATACGTTAAGGAATGATATTCCAATGACATCTAATGTTGATCAACCGAGAAGAGTAAAAGATAATAGAAGATTCCCTCAAAATGAAAGGGAAGAGGAGGACATTAGAGAAGAAAGACCAGTCCAACGTAGCCAAGAAGGTAATGCATCTAAATATGAAGAGGCTACAGAATTGGGACTAGGTTCATATAAAGATTAGAGCTCTTCTAATGAAAGAGAGGAGGAGAAATCTAACACCACCCTCCCAAATTTAGAGGATCTTGAAAAATAATTTAGAGACATTTTGCCCTCAGAAAACAAAGATAAAAGGAAAAGAAAGATGAATTAAGACAAGAAATAATTAGAAATGATCAGTTGAGGAGGCAAGTGATGAATCTGGAAGCAATGAGTTACCTCTATGAACTTGAAAATTTTAGAGAGGAGGAACCTGTCATTTGTCAGGTAGTTGATTATCAAAGCCCTAAAGATAAGGGAAGAAAGGAATGACAAGGTTTACAATAAATGAGCCCAGGAATCTCAAATTCCCAATGGATCAGATGTCTAAATTGGATATTGATCTTGAGAGAGCTAGAGTTGAAAAGGATATCATAGCTAAATAACTTGAGAAGGCAGAATTGGAGGCTGCTATTTTGTAGATGAAGAAGAAGGCTTATTTTCTTAGACAGACAATTAGGCCTATCCATCTTGGTACTAAAGAAGCTACAACATCAAATTCTTAGGCCTCTGCTTCTCAAGTTAACACTTAATCTCAAGGAAGACCCACTCATGTAGAAAGGTACAAGCAATTTTCTTTCCATAATATCATTGGTTATCCTAATATAGTTCCAAGTGAAATAAGAGATAAAATTCCCAAATTCTCTGGGAAT
Organism: Thuja plicata; assembly: GCA_018584345.1. Taxonomy (NCBI): domain Eukaryota; kingdom Viridiplantae; phylum Streptophyta; class Pinopsida; order Cupressales; family Cupressaceae; genus Thuja; species Thuja plicata. The sequence continues at coordinate 5,546,887 of MU227831.1, read as the reverse complement.
TATGTAATCACATGTGAAGAACACTTGAAAATATTTACTGACATGATGGATGATTATGAAATTATGCATGAGGATGTATTAATAAACTTTTTTTCAGTCCTTAGTAGAGGATGCTAGGGATTGGTTCAGAGGGTTACCCTATAATTATATAGGGTTAATGGATGCATTAATTGATTGCTTTAAGGAGAAATATGGTGATAAGACAAATTAAGGATCCATGTTAAATGAATTCAAAAATATTAAAAAGAACCAGAATGAATATGTTGTGGAGTTAAATATAAGGTTTCAAAGAACTATGCACAAACTTTTCCAAGTTATGAGACTTGATGAAAAGGTTTGTTTAGCCACTTATCTTAATGCATTTGATTGTAAGATGGGGTACCTCCTAAGAGACAATAATCCAAGGACTATAAGAGAAGCTTATAAAATAGATGTCAATATAGAAACCAATAGAAGGGTATCCATGAATTTGGGTAGAAGAGATGATTGGAAGCCTTCTAGGAAGGAATCAAATAGACCTTCAAATGCTAAAACCAAAGAGGAGATCAATATGAAGAAGCTCCTATGTGCTATAAAAGACCTAAATCTAGGAGAGAGTAAGAATCCTAGAGCTCCAAACAATAATAGGTCATCATATAACAATTTAAATCAGCAGCCTAGGATGAAAAAATACCCATACACTACCCAATGGAAGGATGGGAAGCTCATTCTCCCACAAAAGAGAGACAAGCCTGATGACAAGAATCCTGACCCTCTTCAGAGAAATTCAGCTAACATGTGTAATGAAGATTATTGGTGTAAATTTTTTCAATCTCCACACAATCTTGACAATTGTGTTGTTGCTTTGAAGATGCATCCAAGTCAGACCCAACAAGAAAGAGAAGAAGAAGAGGAATTATATGATGATGTTGGAAATGCAACGACTTCTTCATATTTAACAAGTGAAGAGGAATCTGATGATCAGGATATGCTTTCATATGATGAAGAGGAAGCAAACATTGATAATATAAGGTGCAATGCTGCAAGGGGAAAAAAGCCTTTTATATTAAGAAGACCTTCAAATGTAGAAATTGCATATATTACTACAAACATATTTACTCAAGCATAAAGTAACTATAATTTAAGGAATAGGATAGTTGGAAATGCAGTCCAGCTGGTATGTTTGTTAAGGGAACAAGAGAAAACCCTAAGTAGACACATGAAAAAGAAAAAAATTTTGAGGGTGTAAAAAAGATAAAAGTAAGAATAGAAGATAAACCAAGTAGTCTAATTCTTGTCCATAATATTAAAGAAAATATGTCAGGGATAGGTGCTTCTTCTATTCAAAAAGATGCTAAAGGAGTTTAGCCAATCCTGGCTACTCAAAGCGAGGATAGAAGTGTTGACACTATCAGGCAAGATATCTATGATATAGAGTATACTCTTGTTGACATGGGACAATTGATCTCATAGGTCACAGTCAAAGTTAATTTTTTAGAAATGATGAGAATTCATGAGCACAAGGAGACAACTTTGACATGGATGAATAGTATTTCTTCCACAAAAACCTTGAAGTCAGAAATAGGTGAGAAGAAAGGGAATAGTAAGGAGAAATCTGATAGCAAGGGAAAAGAATAAGATGAGATTGTTTATAAGATCCCTCAGATTTTCTTAAATACAAAACATGCCACTCCTCCTTTGGGAGTTGTGGGCCCCCTTTTCTTAACATCGGTTCTTAATGGCAAGATGCTTAAGAATTTCATGATTGATTCAGGAGAATATAATGCATTCATGACTAAAGAAATAATGAAATCAATGGGATTACAGGTAGATAATCCTCATGGGAGGTGTCAAGAAATGGATTCAAGAGAAGTGTCTATCATAAGTACTATTAAGGATTTTCCTTATACACTTTTTGTATTTCCAGAGAAGGTACTAATAATGAGTGTTCTATTAGTTAACATCCCACCTCAATATGGAATGTTACTATCTATAAAATGGACTTCCTCAATGGGAGGAAGTATCTAGTGTGACCTATCCTTTGCAACATTTGACACAGCTGGTAAAAATGTCAAGGTATCCAGAGAAATTAGAACTCCTAATATGATTGAGGAGAGTGAAGATGAATCAATGAATTGTTTCTTGGATACTGACATTGGATCCTTTCAAGTGCAAAATAGTAAGGCCGAGGGAGATGTCCAACACATGCTATTAATAGAGGAGAAAGATAATCTTGTAGATAAGAGTGACTTATGGACAATGTATTTTGATGGTGCAAGCTCAAAGGAAGGATTTGGTGTAGGAGTGTTTCTAATAGCTCCTAGTGGTAAGACATACAAGTTCTCATTTTTTCTATTGTTCACCTACACTAATAACATTGTAGAATATGAGGCTTTACTAATAGGATTGAGGTTAGCCTCAAGACACAAGATTAGATGTATCTGAGACATTGGAGACTCTGAGTTGGTTATCTCTCAAACAAGATCCAAATATGCTTCAAAGAATCAAGGGCTAAAAAATATAGGAATAATATTTTGGATGAAATAGAAAACTTTTATGCATTTGGCATTGATTAGATGGACATGAGTCAGAACAAGATGACAAACCTACTAGATAATATTGCTTTGAGGCCTAAATAAATTACTTTTGTAGGGATCTCTAGAAAAGAGGCTCAATCTAGACCATCCATTTAAAACAATGCTAAAAATTGATAGGCCTTTGATGATGACATGGATATTTTGAGATTCCTATATTGTGATTCAAACTTTGGGAACAAAGAGATGGAATTTAGTGGTTGTATAGAAACCTTGGATGGAAAAGACAATATTTTTGGCAGAGACATTCTTCAACTAAAATCAAATAAGGTTCACAAAGGTATGGTTGTACTTGAGGGAGCCTTTGATAACAAGGACAAGCCTTTCTCTGCAAGCACTATGAACAAACTTGGGGATTTGGAGGAGGTAAACTTGGGGATAGATCAAGCTCCTAAAAAGGTGTATATTGGTAGGAAGTTGTTCCCCAATCTAAGAGATTCATTGGTGGATCTTCTTAGAAAATATAGACATGTTTTTGCATGGTCTTATGATGACTTGAAAGTATACTAAGAATATCTATTCCAACATGAGATTCCATTAAATGAAGGCTCTAAGCCTTTCAGACAGAAGTTGAGACCTGTCAATCCCACCCTAGCACCCAAGATGATGGAATCATAAAGCCTATAAGGAATTCAACATGGGTATCCAAATTGGTACCAGTCAGGAAGAAAAATGGAGACATTAGACTATGTGTGGATTTTAGAAACTTAAATGCTAACTCTTTGAAGGACAATTGTGGATTTCCCAACATGGAAGCTATGTTGCAAAGAGCGATTGGGTCTAAGTTGATGTCCATGTTGGATGGATCTTTAGGGTACAATCAGTTCAAGGTCCAGGAATCAAAATAGTTCAAAACTGCATTGACTACACCATGGAGAGCTTATGTGTATGTCAGAATGCCTTTTGGTTTGACAAATGCTGGAGCTACTTTTCAGAGAGCCATGGATGTGGCATTTACATATTTCATAATTTTTTTTTGGAAATATATCAAGATGATCTTACTGCTTACTCAGAAAAGGAAGATCAACATTGTGATAATCTTGAAAAGATCTTTTTAAGAGCATTAGAATATGTGGTTTCTTTTAACCCAAAGAAGTGTGTATTTGGGGAGACAAAGGGAAAGCTTTTAGGACACATTGTCTCTAAAGTTGGATTTAGAATTTACCCTGAAAGGGTAAGTGAAATTGATAAGGTCCCTCAACCCAAGAATGTCAAGGGAATTCAATCCTTCTTTGGAAAAATAAAATTATTAAGGAGGTTTGTTACAAACTTTGCAAAGACTAGTTTTCCAATCTCAAAGATGATGAAGAAAGGAGCCAAGGTGGAATGTACTCAAGAAATATGTAAATTTTTTTCAGATATCAATCAAGCTATTAAAGATGTTCCTATTTTGAGAACCCCTAATTATAGAAAGCCACTTCAATTTTTCTCCTTTTCTCCATATAATAATGTTGTTGCAGTATTATTGCAGAAGAACTCAAAGGGCTATGAACAACCTATTTCTTTTTTCAGTAAGTCTTTACAAGAAACAGAGCTAAAATATGATATCATGTAGAAACAAGCATATTCTTTGGTCAAGGCTATTAAAGAATTTAGATGCTATTTGGTAGTAGCGACCATAATTGTTTATGTGCCAAGTGTTTCTATAAAAGATATCTTAGTCCAACAAGAGGTTTTAGGGAGGAGATGTATATGGATCAACAAGATCCAAGAGTTTAATATTGAAATTCATATCACTAAATTGGTAAGAGGTCTGGGACTTGCTAAACCCATGGATCAAAGCAATTTAGATGCAAATCATATTGATATGCTAGAAGAGGAGCAAAGACCTTATATTTGTGATATAGATTGTTCTGATTGGTTCAAGGACATTAGTGGATACTTGCAAAAGATGGTGCTCCCTCCTAACATTGATGAAAACAAAAGGAGAAAAGTCAAGTTGCATGTTGTGAAGTATGAAATAATTCAAGGACAAATATGGTGAAGGAGAAATGAAGGAGTATTTCTCAAGTGTATAGATTATGATAGATCTAAGAATCTATTAAAAAAAATGCATGATGTTGCATGTGGCGGTCATTACATGGATAATACTACTGCCCATAAGATTATTAGATCTAGTTTTTGGTGGAAAAAAATCTTCAAGGATGCCCATCATTATGTTAGAAAATGTGATGCTTGTTAGATATTTTTAGGCAAGCTAAAGTTTGGTGGGAATCTTCCCTTGAAGCCTGTTTCAGTTGAGGCACCTTTTCAGAAATGGGGGATGGATTTCATTGGTGAAATCCATAATAAGTCTAGTGGAGGTCATTCATGGATCCTAGAGGAAATAGACTACTTTACCAAGTGGGTGGAAGAAATTACCACTAAAAGAGCCACAAGTAGGGTTGTGATTGATTTCATGTTGTAGAATGTCTTGACTAGATTTAGTTGTCCAGAGACCATTGTGGTGGACAATGATATGTACTTCAGATTAGATGAGTTCAGTGACTTTTGTCAATAATATGGGTTCCAAATTTCTTATTCTTCCCCATATCACCCCCAAGGGAATGGTCAAGCTGAATCTAGTAACAAGAGATTGATAAAGATTATTAAAAGAGTACTAGATACAAACAAGAAAGCCTGGGATTCAAAATTGCAACTTTCTCTATGGGAAGATAGAATAACAGTGAAAAAGGCTATTGAATGTGAACCTTTTGACATAGTCTATGGTATTCATGTCAGACTACCTTAGAATAATTTACTGCAGATGTATAAATTTGTCCAAACATATGATGATTGTTAAAACAATAGCATCAATTTGATTGATATAATCAAATAAGTTATATTGTTATTATTTTATTGATATATATATATATCATTATCATTATATAAATTGACAACGGGATAATTTATTGAGCGACATTAATAAATGATAAGCGATCAACTTGGTCGATATTGGCAAGGTTATTGTTATGTAACTATCAAACAATAGTTAACCGTAACTCATGTTTTAATATATCTACCCGATAATATATGACGTTGCACGATAAGGCATGTATATGTACAGACATGACCCTACGTGGCTTCAGCCACGTAGAGATGCCTATTGAATGATATTTAATGAGTAATGTATTGAGAGGAAAGAGATCAATCACAATGACATCAACTTCTCCCCTGAAACACACAATAATACATAATCAGTAATGTTGATGGGACTTTGTGACTGGGTCTGCCAACAGATGTAAGTTATCACCGGGTACCGGGGTACTGGCCAACTTTGCCTATAAAGGTTTTCCAGGGAGATAAGATTGTCCAGGCCTCCAAGCATGTGAGAATTGGGTCTCAATAGTGTGGGGCTCGGTTTGGAGATTTGACTATTTTTCAAGGTGGATAGTTGGTTATCTTCAACTCATCAACTCCAGGGATTCAGATAAATGGGGTTTCCTCCAAGCATGATTTTACTTAACAAATAAACTTAAAAAGATCTTATAGAGTTAGAAATATTTCATCTACCTATAGTTATGCTAAACATTCAAAACATCGACAATGCTCTAACACACTACACTAAATACCGAAGAAATATACAACCATCAACTTATATTTTATCAGTAGCAAAGAAAGGAGGTCGTTAATCTACTTTAAGCATTAGAGAAAAGGACATGAAGAACATAAAGCATAAAATATCGTCAACCAAGAAGACAGAGTGCCAACAACATCATTGAGAGAACTCTTCCTTCTTCATCAATATCCTTCCAGCAAGCACTGGTGTGTGGTACAATGATAACTCCCAGGGAGCATTTAACTATTGAAAGATTAAAACTATGGATCATTGAGCTTTGCAACTAGGAAATGAGAAAACTACTTTGCTATTCACTGTGGACTGCAAAATCATCAATTTCACCGACCCTTGGAATGAGGTCAGACTTATTATTTATACACATATTTTGACCTAACTCTAACCCTAACTTATTTTACACTTTACAATAAAATACATTATCCATGGCTGGTACTACCTGCACCACGTTACAAAAGACCTTGAGATGGAAAAGGCCTGACATGTCAGAAGGATAAGACAAGAAAGATGGAGTAGAAGAATCAACCTCGAGAAGAGAGCCAAGAAGTAGAAAGAAGAAATCCAATCCCTTGGGGATCGAGGCTACATGCCTCATAAATGGGAAAGTGGCACCCTTTCTTTGATGCGCTAGGTGTATCTCTGAAGTAGCGCCTTGGGAAGACCATTTTTCAGAAACCTCCCATCGAGTTGACGTGCCTTGTTGTAGTTCCCCATCTTCTAACAACATTTATTACTGTCTTGGAAGTGACCAGTTGGAATTGGGATCTGAGACACGAGTCACATGAAGAATTAAAAAATATGGGATCCGAAACTTTGGTATCCGGTAACTTGCATTCCAAAAGAATAAAGAATACAAAATATGATGTCGGGCTAAATTTTCCCAGATCCGGAGAACTTTATTGACTTATATTTTCTCCCAAGCCTCTAACACTTGGCTAATGCTCTCTTCATCTATGCTTTGGATTCTATCCCATCTGCTACAGACAGCCTCCATTGCCTCCTCAACCTCTCCAGCCCCACTCCAGAACTCGTTCACCATCTTAATGGCATCATATGACCAAATCATGGTCTTCAACAACTGGGACAACCTACCTTGATCAAAATCTTTGCCTGACAGATACAGGTATTCCATCCTTTCATCAAAATTGCTGAGGACATGATCCTTCAAGGTACATGTTCCAGTGGTGAGGGGATCAACTTGTGAAACCCCAACCACGAATGCCTGGAATAAACCCAAGGGATATCGGGCACCTATTAGCTTTTCCTTTAAGGTCTTAACCAGTTCCTTGCAAGCCTCAATTTTGAGGGCAAGTCTAGAGTACTGGACCTGGAGGGAATCATATGATTCTTCTCCCAAAATGTTGGACTCTGTGGAAACCTCTTCACCAATACTACGGATCTCCTCCAACCCGGCCTTCCATTTTTCATATTTTTCTAAGTCTAACTCCCATACCTGAGCAGAGCTTCTTGCGTAGCTAAGGGTGAGATATACCCTATAAAAGTCTAGGAGGGATGCTACTAGAAATTATCTCATCGCCGTTATTTGCTTGGCTACCTACCCATCTACTACTTGCACCTTTTTCTTCATCATGCACAGTGAGTCCACGTCGCCCTATGCAAGCGGCAATCCAAAAGAAGGGGTCCCAGGGTGAACTTCGGCCAAGGGCCGTGTTAGTTCTGCTAGAAGTGTGAGGAGATTGGCATTTGTCTCTCTTTCCTCATGCAACTTCTGGCCCTGTTTCACATACTAGGCCTCTATAGCCTTGGTAGCCTCTTTTAGCAAGTTCAATTCCCCTTGCTTATCTCTTTTCCCCAGCTCGACCTTTGTTATATTATAGTCTTCAGGCCTTGCGGCCGCTGCATCTTTATTTTCCAGGGGTGTTGCAATGACCACAATGGTTCTGCCTACTGGGTTGGTCTAGAGAGTATGGACCACCCATGCCCTTTTGGGCTTCTTTGTCTCAGCATTCTTGGCCATCATCTCGGCCAGTGATAGAGGAGCGCCCGTAGTCGCTGCTAGAGCTTTTCTTTTCTTGGTTTCTACCAGCCATTGGGGTGGCTGGGGTGGCCTGGCTACCAATTCCTATTCATTGAGATCTATTTATGAATCCAACGGTGCATTCCCTGAGTCTACGTTTTCTTTGGGCTCTTTTTCCTGCTCCTGTTCCGGTTCCTTTTGCTCTTGTTCTTTTCTTATTTCCTGTTCTCCAGAACCTTCGATATTTTCTGCTGTGCTGGTGTCCTCTGTAAAATCACCTGGGATCTTTTCCCCAGTCTCCGCTTCCATATTCTTAGGGACCTCATCTTCCCTAGTGGTATCAACAGCCTCTTCATTTTCTTCCTTCGAGACTTCTTGGTCCATTGGTTGTTGCTTTTCTTGGGCCTTACTGGCCTCATCTACTTCAACACTCTCCTCCTCTATTGGGACATCCTTCAAAGGTGGGCTAGGTTGCTGGCCAAAGTTTAGCAAGGTAGTAGCTATTATGACCTTACTAAAAGTGCTTCGGGGTACTTGATCACTGGAAGTCTCCAAAGGCACCTAGAGTGTGATGGTCGAAGGTATGATTGTTGCCTAGGGTCCGGGTTCTCCTTCCATCAGGGGCTCATTTATAGGCTGCCTTGGAAAATCCATAGTCTTCTGGACCTATGATTCTTCCTATCCAGGATCAGTATTTTCCTCCCAAGCCTCTTGCTCTGATATGTCCTTTTCTGTGGGGAGTTCTTCTTCCGCAGGGGCCTCTTCCTCTTGAGCCTCGATTTCTTTTACTGCAGTATTGACGCCCCACTGGATCTCCAGGAGATCCTCTACCAAGAAGGTGTCATCAAAATCATCATGCAGCAGAGAGGAGTTTGAGATATCCTCAATTTTAGGAGAATCCAAACTTACATCCACCGAGAGCTTCTCAGGCATACCAAGGGCGGCGCTTGGTGCGGGGGTCATAGCTATTTTCTTTTTCCTAGTTAGAGAAGCCCTAGTGTCCAGAATGCTGGAAGACTTTGCCTTAGAAAATTTTTTCCTATTCATCATCACTACCAATGAAGGGGGGCCTATTGAGCAAGCAGCTGCCATTGGAGTAATCGGGAGACCGGTAGCCACCTGCATGCTGATTTGTTGGCTGGCCAACTTTGCCACCTCTATTTGATCATGTAACTTTTCCATTAGAAGTGTGGGGATTTGAGGGGATGACTTGGGCACTGGGACTCCCTCCTTTCATTTTCCTTTGCTCACACTTTCTTTAGTGGGAGTGACGGATGAAGAAGGTCTGGCGTCGGCTGAAGAAGGGATGGTCTTCTTGACCGCTGCTTTCTTGCGGGTGCTTTTGGGGCACACCTGGGAAAGATAATTGTGACTTGCTTCTATGATGGGGAGGCATACCCCTTCAATCATTAAATAATCTAGAGTGGCCCAATCCAATGGAGGGAGGTCCAATTTGTCCATCCCTTGTCCCTTGTATGCCGGATCTTCCAGTGGCCCACCGTCATTGAAACCCTTCGGGAAAGTCTGAAGGTCTAGCACCTCCATGAGCCCTTTGCTCATTCTTGTATGTTGTCGAGCCCTGAGATCAAAGCTATCCTGGAAATCTGCCCAGAAGTCCTTAATGTCCTCTTTGTGTGGGGGGGCGCCCTAGGTAATGCGACAATAATCTTGCCGTGGGGATCATAATTCTTCTGGGCATGGTTGAATTCAACTATCCCCAATCCTTTTAACTCATTATCTACCTCTCGGGCCATGGTGAGGCTGCATGTGTAATCCTCACAAGAAAAGGGTAATGGGACATTGACAACATTCTTCACTGTGAAGAAGGCGTGCAGATCCATCATCTACCTATAGAATTCCAAAAGAATAATCCTATCCTTGCAATACCAGGGAAGGAGGTAGGGCTTCTAGTTGAAGCCTGTCACTCTGATGTATGTATGGCATCTGAATTGAATAAAATATTGGCCATAAGAATTGACTAGTGTCATTGCCGCCTGTGAGAGGTGGTACCCAAAATATTGGGTAAGCGTAAGAATGTTGTGGTAAATGAAGGCGTCATTTACTTGGAAATTTTTTTTGAAGCTGAGCTCCCACTGCAATTGGGGATAATGATCCCAAGGTGTGACTTGTCTCGGACTGTTCTCGAGCTCTCCGACTATTCCTAGGCCTTGAAAAGATGACCTTTGTTGTGCCAATGCCCACAACACATATGAAGTCATATAGAATTGTGAATTCTGGGCGACGGTCTTCATCTATGTATCTACATGATTTGATATAATTACTGCCTAGTTGAAAGTCCTATTGTGTTTTGTTATGTAGTATAAGAAATAATACATCCACACCAAGAATTCCCGGGCGTGGGGCCATCTGAAGATTCTGCACAAAAATATTATGCCCACTTGAATGGGCTCCTTGAAATCCCCACATGGAATTTCCAATTTCATCCTTTTATAGTCTCACTTTGGAGACTTCAACCAATGATTATTGAGGTGTTGCCGGGAAATGATCTCGGCCTCACCAAAATCCTTTAGTGAACTAGCCCTGGTGATTACCGTGGACCCTTTGAATTGTGGAATTCCCAACCCAAAAGCAAAGGTGGGGGCGTCCAATGTGAGGATTGTAGTGGGATATTGTAGTGGCCGGGGATCTAGAAGCAAGACTAAGCGAGTGGTTGGATTATACAATACCACTAGCTGCCTTGTAAGCTCAGGTGCTTGCATCGCACATGGAAAGTTCATGACCTTGATGATGCTGGAGGAAGCTAGGTAAGTGACTATCTTATGCCCCTATTCCTTTAACCTGTAAGTGGTCTAGATTAGACCCTATAATTCAGCCCAACTCTCGGGGTCCGGATCTATTATTTCATGAAATTTGGTGTCTATCTTGGACCCTGCAACACCTCCATCTTTCAGATACTTGGAGGTTAAAGGCAACTTGGCCAATATTCTTTCAATCTTCAATTTCATGGCTGCTCGGGTGGAGGTAGTTGGTAGTTTTGGGTTATCAGGAGGTGCAAAATTGTCAGACATTTTGAATTAGCTTGTCAACAACCTACAAGACCATAAAATCATCAGGACATATATAAACATGAATTAAAACTCTGGGAGATTCTCCACCAGCCCACACCTGTCAAGAAAATGTTAGCACCTATATCAAAAGTTTTAGAGTATCTAAAAATGAACATTGGCTTGAGCATTCCAGAGTATGTGGACACGGTGATGAGGAAAATTAGGAGACAAGATCCCACTAGGAGTCTGGAGTCTAGACAAACTAGCCATTGCCGATGTGATTGGCAACGAGCCGTACTCTGGTTGATGTGCATTGGTATGTGGGAAAATGGAAGGCAGTGTAAAGACAGTTATGGCATTGATTAGGACAAGTGGGCCGACACAGGGAAAAATTGAATGCTAGATTGGATGCATTTTAAATTCCATATGTGGGAAATTAATCTCGCCATTAATGCAATGAGATAGGAGAGAGAGAAAGCTGCCATGGTTCAAACCAACAAGGTGCCGAGTTCAAACCATGGCAAAATTGTCTCATCGAGCTCGATCTCGTGAGGTAGAAATACATTACAGAGCATGAAGAACTTGCAAGCTCTGAGGGATATACACAACATATACACACAATATACATAAAAAGTACAAGAGGGCCAAGGGCTGAAGCGTAGACACACAAGATACAAAAAATATACATTATTTACAATAATATACAACAAAAATGGAATGTAGAGCAACAAACCTAAAACAAAATTAGAATGTATAGACATATACATTATCTTACATCTGCACAGAGGGTAGACAACCCTCTGGCAGAGCTGACCCACCAACAGGGGACACACCAAATAGTAAGAAATGCAGGCAAAAACAAAGCAAAGAAAAGCCAAAATGAAACAAAAAGAAGACAAACCAACACGAAACAAAAACAAAGAGCGATGGAAAGAACCAGAAACACCAACCTAGAATCCAAAAATGGTGAAGGGAAGAAGCACTAAGACTTCTCTGCAATAGCTTTAACCTCTAATGCCAAGAACAGCTACCGAAGGTCGATTTGTTGTTACCCACTAAGCTCAGAGAAACTTGTACTCAATTCGCACTCAAATCGCCAATGAATCACTCTGAAAAATCTAAGTGTTTTTAATTGCAGTAACTTTGAAAATGAGTGGTAAATCTTATTTATACCTGAGGTAAAAATCAAGTTAACTTCTCTCTACAAACTTTGGAACAGGTGAACCTCTAGACTCCAGGCCCGGGGATTCCAAACAACCATGTCTTCTTACAAGAAGAAGACATCATGGTAGAGAATCCTAGAGTCTGAAATCTGGCTTCTGGAAAGGAAACAACCAACTCTAGGACTGGGTCCTAGAGATGTGAACGACAAAAACAAAACAAAATGAACCCTCTGGGAAGAAAAACCTGGAGAAGGAAACAAAAGAAACAAGGGCAAAGAAAACAAGACAAGAGCCAAAAGCAAAAAGGGGGACCCAAAATTTTGCACACAAAATGTAGGGATGGGTATGCAGGGCATAACAAGTAATATATACATATATTTCTCTATAAGATGATCTTGATTTTACAACATGGTATCAGAGCCTAACCTATAGGAAATATATGGCATGTCTCAAAGATGAATAGTGACAGTTAAAAAAATAGATTTAGCATCAACACAATCTGAAGAATGAGCATCCGACTAAGATGGTGTTGATCCACCCATTAACATTTGATAATATCCCCCATAGACTACCCATGATCGAGGGTCACAAGAGGTTGAAAAAAAATAAAAAAAATCCAATCGACATTTTATATTCAGTCAACAAAGAATGGTGTTCAACCGGAAGAGTTGTTCAAAATATCCAAGGATCATTGCTACCACAAATATATAGTGAGGAGAGGTGCACAAAAGATGATAAGAGCACATAATAGAGAGGAGGTTATGAATGCGACAATAGCAATCTAAAGGGTCTATGATACACGTTCAAGAATCTAGGAGAGGTGCTCTGTGTTGGTGAACATGTTGAACCATGAAATGGAAGAATACAGAGGAGTGACAAAGCACCATGGAAGGACACTCAAGACATAAAATTTTAGGCATCTAGTCCAAACGATAGCTATACTTTGCACAAAGGTGAAGACAATGAAGTATATACATGTGAATACAATCTTGGACTCAGACCAGTCAATCTTCATAATTGGGGAGAGAGATATTTGAGAATCCTAAAAAGATATTAATTATTGAAGCAAAATTTGTATCTTTGATATAATATGATGAAGGAATCACTGAGTTTGTGAAGTAAGAGATTATGATATATAATTAGAATTAGAGAAGATTATTATATATATCGACCATATATTGCAGAAGACAATATTATTATCTCAGAGGATAATACATAGATTGTTACACATTATATCACAGAGGATATACATATTGGGATCGCTGCATATATTGAGATCACAACATATATCAAAGAATATATATACATTATGGAAGATAGATATATTAACAGAGTACATTTAAGATTGAATATTGAATATAATAATCACTGGAGATTATCTTTCCCGCTATTTAAGGATCAGAGATGATAGTGATATATATTTTGTTGGTTGATCATTGAGAGTCTCTTTGGGGTGACTCAATATTAGATAGTTGTTGAGCAATACTTGTGGCACAACATTTGTCTCTATATCACAAAAAAGATTAAAGATTATTAATTTATTGATATCCCTTGTGTAAGGATCACAATATTTCTAATGTTGGCAATCAAATACATATAAGGAGTAGTTCCAGCGCATGGAAGGGCTTTAGTTATAAATTACTACTATGGTGCTACACATATTTCCATGGAAGAGCAGATTGCAGTTGTGAGGGTTTATAAGGAAGATCATGACTGGGGATTACAATGTGAATTATTTTGAATTTTGGGCTGCATTTTCGTACCATCATTATGGGCTTCCTCTTGGTGCATTGTACTTCACTTATCAGGTTTGTTGACACTTATAAGAACATTCATGAATGAACTCATCTATCATGAGGAATATTGTCCAGAGTACCTACTGATTGTGTGAAATTTTGGCATCATGGAAAAGAGAATTTTTTCAACCAGTCTTAGCTTTGGTGTAGAAGGATTTGGACAACATTTGCTTTGTGTTGGTTTTAGCAATGAACTAGTGTATTAATTCCTGGTGAGCATGAATATTATGGAAGAAAGTAAAAATGGAATCTACTGCAATTTATATCAGACCTGGGTATGTTCCTTCATTAGTAGTTCAAGCACACTTGTTATTAAATACCATTCGATGGTGGCACCAAGGGTCCTTTGTGTAATTTTGAGTTCTGCAATACAGATTGTGGATTGGTATCCATAATTAACGATTGCTTTTTGAATTTATGAACACTACAAATCGATCACAGTCTAGTCTGGAAACTTAATATCAAAATTAATACCACTGTGGTCAAAAATTGATGAAGTCTATTTATTATTGAGGAATACTGCTTTTCTATATATTATCAAAGTTTCATGGATATATATGTGAACTGCTACTCCCTTGCTGCTATTGAAGCACCCAAATTGGGAGTGTAAAATGATGATGTTATCCTCCATATGTGAGAGCTACGGTGCAAGGTATTCATATACAGGGGGTTAGAGAAGCCTTAGAGAATAGGATGGTTCATTCACAACTCACACAACAACTGTAAAGACTTTATTTGGGTGTACAATGATTAGACATATGATTGATATATTGTTATCCATTGGATCCTTTAATCTTGCCAGATTATCAAGATAATTGACATTGCATTGTTGGAATTATATTGAGATGATGTACTGAGAGGGGAGGGGTGAATCAGTACCTCTAAAATTTTTCTTTGGTTAGCCCATTAACCCTTAATCATCAGTTTGTAAATTATCTTATCTAACTGTTCATCTTTCTTTATGCATATGCAATTATATCATAAATTCTTTAGTATGTAACCATAATAGAAACATTCATGAAAATAGATAAGACATGACACAAGATATGATATCATAGAAAACTCTTGTTAGGAAGTAAAAACTATGGTGGGGATTGTTACCCACAAGACTTCACTATCTGCAGATAAGAAGGGGCCAATCAAGGCTTACATTTGGTCAATTCTGATGACCTACCCTGCTAGGAGTATTATAGTGGAGACCTGTTAAGATCTACTTCATTTGAAGCTTTAGAGAAACTGTTAAGTGTGCACTCTATTAAGAGATTTGGAAAGAATGGTTAAGTCCACCTTCTACAAAAGGATTTTAGATGTGATGCACTTGTTATAATGCAACTACATAAGTCTTTAATCTGATGATAAATGCAATCTTCAATTGCTGATAACAGATCCTATAAAGCTTCATACATATTAGTAATCATCCTTCCATGATTGAATAATACCTTTATCTGCTTATCGGTAGCCTCTGTGTGTTCTT
>MU227831.1:5497061-5510126 GCA_018584345.1 Thuja plicata | reverse complement strand
ACATTAC
Organism: Thuja plicata; assembly: GCA_018584345.1. NCBI lineage: Eukaryota > Viridiplantae > Streptophyta > Pinopsida > Cupressales > Cupressaceae > Thuja > Thuja plicata. The sequence goes on along the minus strand of MU227831.1, from coordinate 5,510,119 downwards.
AAGATATCACATTACTAATCACAAGGGTTAGGTTTCTAGCATACCCTCTAGGTGAGTGTCATCACATATCTAGTATTTTGGGATCCTCCCTGGCAACCATGTAACCTCGGTACCCCCTTTTTGAATAAGGATCCTACCTAGCAGTTACCCATGGTCCTGGTACTCTAACATGATTATGTGGCCATTAATATATTTTGTTTCAATATCTTTTGTTTCCCCCTTTCCTAGATTCATTAGTAGGTTATAAATTTTTACTAACCCACCCATAGGATCACCTGGAAACCACTTTAGGGTTCCAACACCTATGGTGAGACACTCACCTAGGGTACCTAGTCCCCTACCCAAACACACAAGCCATGAAAACATCAAGTACTTTCAAAAGATCCATCTCATAGGTCTAGGGAACCCTCCAGTGAACTCAGGCCACCCGAACGAGTCCTACCCTTCTATTATGGATTTTATCATAAGACAAGTAGTAAAATCACATCAGTAACATCTTATAATGCCAACAAGACTATGTATAAACATTCATAAGGTACAACATATAACTTTCCACATGCATTAACACAATGTTCCATAACTTGTTCATAAATCTAGGGAACCCTCATGTGCCTAAAATTTGGCTAAGTCTGATTTTATTTTAAAAATCCCCAAAATCTAAAATCTGCATCTTAACTCCTATGAAGCTGAAACCTATCTCAAACATCTTGGAAGATATTTATACAAATATAACTTAAATGTTATATTTGTATAAATCCTGGACTCTCTCTCTCTCTCTCTCTCTCTCTCTCTTCTATTTTTTGTCTAATATAGGGCACATGCCCTATAGTGAGTATAGGGCATGCGCCCTTTTAACGACATTGATATTTACCAAGCCTAAGGCTTGGATTTGCCTTGGAGTTCCAACCCAAAGGCTTGGAGGATTCAAACAAGCCTGAGACGTGTTTTCCATCAAACCTACTAAAAAATAACATTTTTTCTTGTGTGCTCCCCATCAGGTTTGCACGTGGTTCAATAATAATAAAATCAGATGATATGATATTGTAGATCTCTCTGATAGCTATCTAACCATGTAATTTATTTTTAATTCTCATTATGTTAAGTGTTTCATCTCTAATTTCTTTTCTAAGTATGTCCGATTTTTGTCAAAAACCAACGTGTATTCATTTGGGCTTAGATTTTGGCTCGTTCATCAAATTTTGAAAAAAATTACATTTTCAGAAACTAGACTCCATTCTACACACTTTAAAAAAAATAAGTTTTGATTTTCAATTAGTTTTCAATGATTTCTAGGGGGAGCACACATAAATTTCATGTTTTAAGGATGTGTCCACTTCGGAAAATGGCAAAAAATCACACTTTCATAAAAAAATTAGCAGAAAAATCTGGGATAAACTAGAAGGTGTTAGCTAATTTCTCACTGGAGCGATTTAATTTAAAAAAAAAAAAAGTTAACATTTTAGGGGGATCACACCAGATGCTATGTTATGTTTTTTCACAAAAAATAGGACCACTTTTTGTGCTCCCCCTTTTTGAGGGCCTTAATCTCCACCATTTCTAAAAACAATTAGTAGTTTAGAAACTAGATTTGGAGTAGAACAACTCTTGTTTTTGTCACATTTTAAAATTTTGAGTGTAAGTATACTCAATTTCTCGTTGAAGTTCAGAGTTTGCTAATTTTAGAAAAAAAGTGGCACCTTATACCCCCTTTTTGGTCCCCCATCTTTGTGCACTTACCCAAATATGATGTGCTTTAGACTGTCCAAATGATCTTGTCCCCACCATCTTTTCTTCTACACTAATAAAAGATGGATTTTGTGTTTTTGGGGCCAAGGACCACATAGCAAGAGTTTGGGACCTTGGGTCATAGCCACTTCCTCTTATCATATCTCCTTTTTGAGTTTCAAAGGATAATTGAGCATTTGGTTGCCTCCTAATTTGGTCTATAATAAAAGATAAGGCTAAGTTCCATCCTGGTACAAGAAACATACCACTTGATTTTACCAATTTCATAGCTTCCTCAGTTTTTATGGTCTCAAAATTTGGGTCATAGGTCTTCAAAGCCTACAAGGCTTCATCTCCCAGTGTAGCCCCCTCTATAATTTGTAATTGATTTCCAATCTCTTTCTTCTTTCTCCAGATGAGAAATTTCTTAAACTCATTGCTCTTGATGAAAGAATCATCACTTAGTAGATCTTCTTGGTATAGATCCCTTTAATCTTTACACAAATAGAGGGGAAATTCAACCTCCTCCTAGGTCTCCTTTTCCTTTTTATTTCCTTCTCTTATTCTCTTTCCCAATTGGTGATGGTAATGCCTATCACCAGTCACCATAGAAACTATTATGTCTTTTTTTCTTTCCATGTCCCTCTATCTAAGAGGGTCCTCCTTGTTCTATTCTCTGCTTCTTTCTAGGAGGCTCACTTTTTGGCTCTGTGTTTGGAGCCTCTGAGCTGTGTGAAAAACTAGGTGGCTCATCCATCTAAGGAGGGCTATGTTACTCATGAGCCCCTACACTATCTTCTTCATACTTAGAGGATGATTATTCTTCAGGCACCTTTTGCTTCTCTTCTAATTGACTTTCCAATTGATTGTATAAGGTTTCATACTTGTCAATCATCTAGGTATTCCTGGTCATGTAAGGAAATCCAAGTAAATATCCTCCAAATGGAATCCCCACCTTTTCATTTGTTTCTCCAAGTCCACCAGGTCCCAATATTTTCTTACTTTCTACTCAACTTCTTGTTCATCAAGAACATTTTTGATGACATCCTCTTCATCACATCCTTTATGCTCTCAGATGTTGGTAACACTTAGGGTTAACAATTTCTTGGAACTCTTTATGAAACCCTCAAGGTCTACATACCTATATTGGGAAATACCCATCTTATACTATCCCAATAATTTTTTTATTCCCTCCAAATCCTTCTTCCCAAGAATAAATTAGAGATATTGAATTGCCTTGGTGTGAAAGTACCTTTCCTGTGAGGAGCCAAATGCTCCTTATCTGTCCATACTAGTTGTCAAATGAATTCCATTAGTGCAACCCTTGGAGGAACATACTTTGGAAGCACAAGTGGGGGTTGAGGACATCCATAGACCCTAATCAATGTGTAATTCTTTTCCAAATAGAAATCTCCCTAGTTATGAACTCAAGGCCACTTGTTAACATATTCAAAAGGCCTTAGAAGCCTTAACACATTAATAGACAACCTGGTTATATTTGTACCAATAAAATTCAAAATTGGACGCACAATCCAATTTTGGAAACCCCAAAACTCATGCTCATTCGAGGTATAATTCCAAACCCTAATCCAAAATTGTACAGGGTTTGGCTAGCCATTGATGTGTGTCCTTGGTCTCAACATCTAAGTTTCCATATAATTTACATTATGGAATAATATTAAGTTCCTCCCCTATATCTTTGCTTCCTTCATTGGCTAGACTCTGGTTGGCTCATCTTTGTTTTTCCTTCAAGTATCTCTCTCTGAAAAAACTCTTCTTCAAAATTCTCTGAAACTTCTAAATTTCTTGCAACACTCTTATAAAAATTTTGATAAGTAGAAGACACCAGTTTCGAGTCTATATATTATTGATAAATTAATGCAACAATCTAGTCGAGATCTTAGAATGTCGTTGTTCAATCACATCATCATTCACTCTACATATATCTATTTCAATTCTATGCTAGCAGTGGCAAATAAAGTTGACAGGCAATTGAATTTGAACAGATAGTTGGAAAAATCCATGATTACTTTTTTCTTTTAAAACCTTATAAAAATTTTAAAATCCCTAGACAAGAGTTGATTGGCTTGATTTTATCTCTTTTTCATAGCTCAACAAAGTACTATACTTTGTCAGGATTTACTATCTTTCCTCAATGGTAATTCATTTCATCTCCTAGAAACAACGCGACAATAGGTTTCTCAGCATTTCATTTTTTCCTTCTTGACTATAATTTACTTGGAGATTCATAGATAAGGATTTACTCTTAGTCACTAAACTATTTATTAACTCCAGGGTTTATCTTGAGACTTGGCGACTGAGAAATCTCTTGATCTCTGAATTGTTGTGCTGACCGCAGTTATATTATGAGATTGGGTGACTTACTATTCCCTGATCTCTGAATGCCTGGGACTTAACTATTAAGATTTCAAGATTTGGAGACAAGGCTATCTCTATATCTCTAAATTTTTTCCTTTTGACCACCAAGATCATGAGATTCAATGCTTATTATCTCTTGATCATTGAATTTTTGTGCACTAACTGTCAATATTACAAGATCTAGTGCTAACTTTGAAACAACCTTTCTCTCTTAATCTTTTAATCTTTCATGTCACTTTGATTAAATTAGGAGACTTAGCACACACCGCTCATCTGAGTCTTGATTGATAGTTCATATTTAATCTCAACATTCTTTACTTGACTTAGGTCCAATTTGGAGATTCAACGACCAAACTAATCTCATGATCTTTGAATGTTAGCCTTAACTCAAGTCTGGTATGGAGATTTAGTGATAAGAGGCATCTCTAAATTGTTGAATATAACTTAACTTAACTTTTCTTGATCCAAGTTTGATCTCAAGATTTAGAGATAAAGGTAATATCTGAATCTCTGAATGATTTTCTTGACTTTTCTTAAATCACGAGATCAAGAGACAACCCTAGATCTTTTACTGCATCAATGACCCCTATTTAATCTCACTATACTTGTCTTTAACTAAGGTTCCATTTCGAGATTGAGTGATAAGGATAATTGCTGATTCACTGAAGACTTGACTTAACTCTAATTTTGTTATAAGATTTGACATCATCCACATATCTGAGACAAGATCAATGGTCCTCTCTAAATCTCTGAACACTTTTCTTAACCCCAAGTTTATTTGGAGATTGGGAAACAAGGCTTTATCACGTGATCTCTTAATGTTTCATTTAACCCTAGTATGATTTTGAGATCAAGAGATAACATAAAATCTCTGAGTCGACGAATAAAATTCCTGACTTTGGATTCATTAAGAGATTTAATTCTAGCCACTTATCTTGGTTTACATCAACAATCCATGCTTAATCTCGCATGACTTTATCTAACCTCAACTTTTTTCTAAGATTCAAAGATAAAGGAAATCTCGTGATCTTTGAATAAGATTCTTAACCATGATTTAGTCTGGAGATTTAGCGATAAGAGTAATCTCTAAATTTCTAAATGTTTTCTTAAACCTTGGTTCTATTCTGAGACTTAGCATCAGTCGCCCATCTTTCTAACCTCCTAGACACGTGACAACATCTGATCAAACTCAGTCTTGTCTCTCCTGATTGCTAAATTCTTTCTGTTTGGCTTTATTTATCTAGAGATTCAACAATAGCCATACATCTAAGATATAATCAATGGTAACTTCTCAATCTCTCATGATTTACCTTAACTCGACTCATGTTTAGAGATTGAGTGACTGACTAATTCTCATGATCTCTAAATGTTTCCTTTAACCCTGGTTTCTTTTAGAGATTCAGAGATATAGGCTTTCTTGCAATTGCTGAATATACTCTCTAACTCAGCTTAACTTGAGAGATTCAATACCAATCACTCATCTCTACTAGCATCAATGGTCTACACTTGATCTCTAGAGTTTAAAGGACTTAACCATTTCTTTATGAGATTCGGTGACTAACATCAGTTGTTAAGCTCTTCACTTTATCGCTCAATCTCTAAATGTTACCAACTTAACCACGATCATCTCAAGATTCAGAGATAACCTTGTCATTGAATCGCTGAATGTTTTGAACTAACTACCAATTCCCTGGAGACTTGGAGAGAACTACTATGCTAGATCACTGAATAAAAAGAGCTAAATGCCAACTGTTACGAGACTTAGAGACTTGAAATACATAAAATAACATGCGCATAAAGGCCAACTTGAAAACATAAGAATTAGGGCTTGAATTGGAAATTAGAGACAAAAACCCTACCAAAGGAAAACAAGACCTAGGGTTTATAGATTTCATACATTTTTAGAGAAAAAATTCCTTGGGACACAAACATTTTTAAAAAACTTTGCAAGCACACTTGAAACCACTTTGATGTTAAGGCACAAAATCTGACATTGGGAACCAAAAAATTTGCACAACTCAGGAAACCAAAAATAGACACAACAGTGGTTGTATCTAAGGATGCTTTGAAAGAAAGTTCAATGCAAGAAACTAGATCTCTAGGAGGTAGACCACAACTACACTAACCTATTTTAGAAACAAATACATAATAGGAAAACAAACACATGACACGAAACAAACACACCTGTGCATATATTATAGAACTACAATGCATGGAAAGAAGAATTAATTAAAGAAAGGCTTTAAGAATTGACCATGCACTGGAAATTAAAATACCTCATCATCCATATTTTTCATAAAATATGAATACTTTCCATGTACTTGATGAATAATAAAAGGCTGCAACCGTAGAGATTCAAACTTTTTGTGTTTTCCTTTATCCTTAGCTCTAGCATTCCATTGCAATACCATGTCACTAGGCTGAAATTTTCTTGTACTGGCCTTTTTGTCAAACAAGTACTTCATCGTCTATTGAATTCTTATATTTTTCTTCTATCCTTCCCTTTTGTTCTCATCAAGATCAATCAATTGGATCATCCTTTCGTGTAGAGCATCATTTACTTCTAGCTTTTGATCCATGATAAAATTGTATACATGAAGCAATTTATTCACATACAATCTGGCCTGTACTCCATATACTAGCTCAAAAGGTGACTTTTTAGTAGTGACTTTAATTATCACTCTATCAGCCCTCAAGGCTAATTTTAGCTTTGAATGCCATGCCCTCTTGTTTGTCTCTAAGGTATTCTTCAAAATTTGCAGAATACTTTTGTTGCTTGATTCTTCCTGTCCATTTTCTTGTGGATGATATGGAGAGGAATGTGATATGACAATTCTATTTTCATCACAAAAATATTGAAACTCTCAAGACTTGAAACATTTGGCATTGTCTGTTACTATCTTTAAGGGGACACCAAATCTAGTCAGAACATTTTCCTTCAAGAAATCAATGACAACTTTACTGGTTTCTCCATTTTTAGGAATTGCTTCAATCCATTTTGTGAAGTAGTCTGTAGCAACCATGATCCATCTATGTACACTACTAGACTTTTATTCAAATTATCCAATGAAATCAATTACCCACATAGTAAAAGGGGCCTAAGCCTACACTAGATTCAACAATAAAGCACCTAAAAATTTCAATTTAGAAGAAAAACTTTGGAAAGGTTCACACTTTTATACAAACTTGAAAGAATCCCAAGAAATATAGGGCCAATTGTAACCAACCCTAAAAATTGTGTGAGTAGTTGTCTTAGTAGAAAAATGTCCCCCACATAAACCAACATGAATTTCTTTCATCACTCTATCAGCTTGCCTTTCATCTAGACAAAAAAATAGGACACCATCCCTATTCTTCCAGTACAATTCTCCTTGTACTAAGGTGTACTTCTGGGATTGAAATCTTAGAGTTCTCTTCTGATTATCAGTCATGGTATCAGGGCACTTATCATTCTTGATGAAGTACACAATATCAAAATACCAGGGTTGTATTTCAATGGTAGTGAATGTTAGGTCTTGAAAATCCATATTATTTACTTGTACCCAATTGATGTAGGAGCATCTTGGGTCCTTGGCAATCCTGCTCAACCAAAAAGATGTTTGTTGTGTTCTTCAGTTTGTTTGGAGGATGCTTGGGAATTACTCTATTTCTTGGGTATGTCACTCGGTTATGCTTGTGCCAAGTTGGTTTCTGTCACTTGGGCATTCTTATTTATGTTGCTCGAGTCTGTCGCTCAAGCATGCTTGTTTGTATCCTATTTCTTGGGTTTCTCTTCTGACGCTTGGGTTTGTTTCATGTTTCTCAGGGTGTTCTTTTCCTGAGTAACTTTGTTGCTCAGTCATCCTTTTGCCGAGTTGCTTATTTGGGAGTTGGATCTGGTGGCTGATTTATTTAGTTAATTTACATGGCTTAATTGATTTGGGGTCTCTCATTGGGATATGTGTGGACCTAAATCTGGGACTCACTTATGGATTTGAGCACCGACCTCTCTTGGTGGACTCTTGTATATATATTTTTCTTTGTTATTAGTTTTGGGTATCAATTTTAGAATAGGATTGGAGGTCAGATTATATGTAAGAAGGTCTGTGACATCACATGTATGAAAATCAAATTTTAATTCATTAAATGTATATGGCCCAAACTGGGAAGGCCTTATAGCCTAGCATGTAATGAGTTTGATCAATTAATGAAAAGGATCTCTTCTTTTTCTTCTCTCACTCTGTTGTTGTTGTTTCCAAATTGTGTTGGCAAGCTGGTTTGGTAGTTGGGAGAGCCTTTGGCCCCATTATCAACCCTCCTTGCGCCAAGTGGTATCAGAGCATTGGTGAGATCTAAGTTCCTTCTTGTAAACCGTAAACCTAGTTGGTATTGTTGTGGGGTAGTAGATTGCAATCTGACCTACAATTGTAGAGGGATTCAAGATGGTTGATGGGAGAGGAAATGCAGATCTAGGTCTAGATGGTATGCTTAGATAGATGGATACTAGATTGGAAGCTGTTGAGACAACCTAGCGTAGAGGAAGACATCTTGAGGATGTTAGTGATTATGAACTAGAAGAGGTTAAAGGTGAAGCTACATGTGCATCTGTGATGAATTAGGAAGAAGAGATATTCCTACGAGCATTGACAAGTTTGAAGTCCACACCTCAGTTTAACCCTCCTAAGTATAGTGGAAAATTAGATTATGATGAATTGATTGACTGGATAACTGAGATGGAAAAGTATTTTGAATATAAGAATGTAGTAGAGGATAAGAAGGTGAAGATTGCAAGAACAAAGTTGAAAGGCCATTCATCCTTATGGTGGGAACATCTGCAATAGGATCAAAAAAAGAAAGGTAAAGAAAAAATCAAGGTATGGGACAAGATGGTAAAAAAATTAAAAGGAAAGTTTTTACCTTGTGATTATCAAATTAACCTAATTAGGTGAATGAAAATTTTGAAGCAAAAAGATAAATCAGTAAAAGACTAAACTGAGGAATTCTATAGACTGGACATCAGATTTGGACATGTTGAAGATGAATTGGAAAGAGTAGCAATATACCTGAATAGATTGAGAAGTTATATACAAGATGAGATCGGTTTGGTCAAGATGGAAAGCATTGAGGAGACATATCAATTTTCCCTAAAAGTCGAGGAGAATTTGAACAGAAGATATGAACAAAGAAAAAGAGGCAGAGGTGGTAGATTCCGTAGAGGAAGAGGTAGATCTCATGGTGAAAAAAATAGATCTAAACTGAACAAGTCAATTTCAGACACATCTCAAGATAAAGAAAAGACTGAATAAAAAGTTAGAAATTCATACCGAGGAAGAGGAAATTACTCTAGAGGTGGATATAGCATAAAAGGGTTCTAAGTAACTTGTTACAATTGTGGTGAGGAAGGACATAAATCCTTTGAATGTACATATGCAAGAAAGAAATCCAGTAGTAGAAGAAATGATTTGGTGCAAGAGGAGTCACCAAATGGAGATCAGAAGGAAGGATACTATGGAGTGAGAAGGATAAGCAAGATCCTGTTAGAAATTTTTTGTTCAAGACCAGATGTAAAGTTGTAGACAAAGTTTGGAAGGTGATTGTTGATAGTGGAAGTTTGGAGAATCTGGCATCTGAGGAAATGGTTGCAAAGTTATAGTTAGAGAGGATAAAGAATCTAAAGCCCTATCCGATCTCATGGATCAAGGATGAACATACATTAATGGTGAGTGAACAATGTTTTGTGAATCTGAAAATTTGAAAGTACTATGATAAGGTGTTGTGTGATATTATGTCTATTGATTGTTGTCACATTTTTTTGTGTAGACCTTGTTAATATGATAGACATGCTATACATGATGGAATATCAAATAGATATTCTATTTGGGTTGATGGTAAGAAGCAATTTTTGTTACCTTTAGTTGAAGAATATGTTGGTGAGATATTTACATTTGTGAAATTTTGTTTGATGGAAGGTAGATAGTTTGTCAAGGATTTGAAAAGAAATGATATCTTTTATGCTTTGATTCCTAACAAACCGAGTAAGAATACTAAAGATGAAATTCCTACAAAGGTTGAGAAGTTACTCAATGAGTACAAGGAGATAATTTCAAATAATGTACCTGATGTTTTTCCACCAATGAGAGATATCAGTCACTGTATGGATCTGATTCTTGGAGCTAGTTTACCAAACAAAGAACCACATAGGTTAAAACCAACCAAGAATGAAGAGCTTAAACGACAAGTTCATGAATTTTTGAACAAAGGTTTGATCTGAGAAAGTTTGAGTCCATGTGCATTACCTCTTGTGTTGGTACCTAAGAAGAATGGAGAATGGCGAATGTGCACCGATTCTAGAGAAATTAACAAGATCATAGTGAAGTATAGGTTTCTTATACCGAGAATGGATGACATAATGGATTGTTTGAGTGGAGAAAGATATTTTACCAAAATTGATTTGAAAAGTGGATATCATCATATCAGAATCAGAGAAGGTGATGAATGGAAGACTACTTTCAAGACAAAGGAAGGTTTGTATGAGTGGTTGGTTATGCCTTTTGGTTTAACTAATGCACCGAGTACATTTATGAGATTAATGAATGAAGTTTTGAAGAAATTCTTGAATAAGTGTGTGATTGTATACTTGGATGATATTTTGATATTCAGCCAGACTAGAGAAGAGAATTTGATGCATATAAGGAAAGTGTTACAGAGATTGAAAGAGGAAAAGTTGCTAATAAATCTAAAGAAGTGTTCCTTCGTGAAAGAAGAACTTGTGTATTTGGGTTTTGTGATTTTAGCTGATATTTTGAAGATGGATCCAGAGAAGGTTGAAGCTATACTTAGTTGGTCTACACCTAAAAATGTTAGTGAGGTAAGATCATTTCATGGATTGGCAAGTTTTTACAGGAAGTTTATCAGAAATTTCAGTTCTATTTGTAATGCTATGATAGATACAATGAGAGAAGACAAAAGAGAATTCAAATGGACACATGGATCTGATAAGAGTTTTAAGCTTTGAAGTTGAAGGTTGCTGAATTACCCGTGTTAACATTACTTGATTTCAATAATGTATTTCAAGTTGAATGTGATGTAAATGGAAATGCAATTGGAGCTGTGTTAACTCAAGAAGGTAAAATTGTTGCTTTCTTTAGTGAAAATTTGAATGATCCTAAGGAAATATTCTATCTATGATCAAGAGTTCTATGATAGTGTGCAAGCTATGAAGAAATGTAGAAATTATTTGATGCCAAATGAATTTGTGTTGTATACTGATCATAAGGCTTTACAATATTTTGGTAGTTAGAATAAGTTGAATCAAAGACATATGAAATGGGTAGAGTATTTACAGAGTTTCACATCTATGATTAAACATAAGAGTGGAGTATCTAATTGATTTGTTGATGCATTGAGTAGAAGAAGATCTTTGTTGACTGAAATGAGAATTGAAGTTCTTGGTTTTGATGACATGAAGAATTTGTATGAAAGTGATCCTGATTTTTTTGAGTAGTGGAGAGTGTGCAGAGCTCCCAATTCAAATAAATCAAGTAAGTAGGAAGATTATTTCATTTAGGAAGACATGTTGTTCAAAGCTATTCAGTTGTGTATACCAAGAGGTTCAACAAGAACTAATTTGATTAAGGAAAAATATAGTAGTGGATTGGCTGGACATTTTGGCATTGATAAAACATTGAGTTTGCTTAAGGAAAGATATTTTTGGCCTTTGTTGTATAAGGATGTTCATAAATTTGTGAAAATTTTTGGAGTTTGTCAAGTTGCAAAAGGAGTGATTCAAAATACTAGTTTGTATACACCAATTACTGTTCGTGAGAAACCTTGGAGTGATATCAGCATGGATTTTATTCTTGGCTTACCTAGGACAGCATGAGGTAATGATTCCATATTTGTTGTTGTGGATAGATTTTATAAGATGAAACATTTCATACCATGTAAGAAAACATCAGATGCAGTACATATAGTAGATCTTTTCTTCAAGGAGATTGTCAGACTGCATGGATTATCGAGGAGTATCATCTCTGAACGAGACAATAAGTTTGTAAGCTATTTTTCAAAAACACTTTGGAAGAAGTTGGATACTGATTTGAAGTTTAGTTCTACATTTCATCCATGGACTGCTGGAAAAGAAGAGGTTGTAAACTGAAGTTTGGGTAATTTGTTGAGATGCTTAGTTGGAGACACACCAAGTAATTAGGATTTGATGTTGGCACAAGCAAAATTTGCATACAATAGTTCAGTAAATAGAAGTACTGGAAAGACACCTTTTGAGATTGTTCATGGCACACAACCAAGAGGTATATCATACTTGAGAGATATTGTTGGGGAAGAGAAAAGAAGTGTTGAAGAAGAAGAATTTGTTGATTTCATGAAGACATTGCATGAAGATGTAATACATAAGCTGGAGAAAAGAAATCAGAAATACAAGGATAGTGCAGACAGATCAAGAAGACATAAAATATTTTAAGTTGGTGATGTTGTAATGGTTCATTTGAAGAAAGGAAGATTTCCTATTGGAACATATGGAAAATTGAAGATGAAGAAATTTGGTCCTTGCAAAATACTGAGAATATTTGATAGTGGAAATACTTATGAAGTTGAATTACATGATAACATGAATATATCACCTATATTCAATATTTTAGACTTGTATGAATATCATGAACCTGATGAAGAAGTGACAATACCAAGTGATTATCGTAAGAAGAAGATAGAGTAAGTTGAACAGATTTTGAAACAAAGAATTGGTAGAAGTACAAGAGGAAAGGAATACATGGAGTATCTGGCAAAGTGGAAGAACAGACTGATTGAGCACTCTGTTGGACTTATGATATATTTTTCATCAGTGAAAACACTTAGTGAAAACACTTATTTGATTCTGAATGCTTACCGAGCTCATCACTCAGTCCACAGCCTATACCGAGCATTCACCGGTTAAACAGTTCATACCGAGCAGAACAGTGGTC
>MU227831.1:5460047-5489537 GCA_018584345.1 Thuja plicata | reverse complement strand
TGCAGTAGATTAGATGAATGAATGGTCAAAGTATATACATGTGCAGAAATGTTTTAAAAGTTTCAAGAGTTACTGATTCACCCCTCCCCTCTCAGTAACTTGGTTAGTCTTGATTATTTCCAACACACTCATCTTGGATTTCTCAATCTAAGTTGGATTCATTTTAGGTTGGACCTAATACATAATTCAGGGAATCATTTCTTATACCCCAGGTATCTGATGTAGGAGCATCTTGGGTCCTTGGCAATCCTACTCAACCAAAAAGATGTTTTTTTTCATTAGTTTGTTTGGAGGCTTCTCGTGAAGCACTTTGTTGCTCAGGTCTGTCACTTGGTTATGCTTGTTCTGAGTTGGTTTCTGTCGCTTGGGCATGCTTATTTCTATTGCTCGGGTCTGTCGCTCGGGCATGCTTGTTTGTATCTTGTTGCTTGGGTTTCTCTTCTAATGCTTGGGTTTGTTTCCTATTGCTTGGGGTGTTCTTTTCCTAAGTCACTCTGTTGCTCAGTCATCCTTTGCCTGAGTTTCTTATTTTGGAGTTGGATCTGGTGGCTGACTTCTTCAGTTAATTTATGTGGCTTAATTGATTTGGGGTCTCTCATTGGGACCTGTGTGGACCTAAATCTAGGTCTCACTTGTGGATTTGAGTGCCAACCTCTCTTGGGGACTCTTGTATATATATTTTTCTTTGTTCTTAGTTTTGGGTATCAACTTTAGAATAGGATTGGAGATCAGATTATCTGTAAGCAGGTCTGTGACCTTGCATGTATGAAGATCAAATTGTAATTCATTGAATGTATATGGCCCAAATTGGGAAGGCCTTACGACTTGACATGTAATGGGTTTGATCAATTAATAAAAAGGATCTCTATTGTTTCTTCTCTCACTCTATTTTTATTATTTCTGCATAGTTTTGGAAAGCTAGTTTGGTGGTTGGGAGAGCCTTTGCTCCCATTATCAACCCTGCCTTGCACCACCAATCCACATTATCTTTAGTCATGAGCTTTGCTAACCCCATTCCTCTTACTATTTTTGTGATATAGATTTATAGATTGAACTCCTAGACCCTATTTATCCATTTGCATCTCTTCCCAGTAACTTTTGACTGGGTGAGAATGTCCTTGACTACTGCATGAGGCACATATGCTATTACCTTTGAATAGACTAGATAAGGCCTGAATGTCTTGAGATACTTGACTAATGCATATGCTTGTTTCTCCATCACCTCATAATTCAATTATGTAGCTTGGAGTGACTTGCTAAAAAATGAAATGGGATGTTCATGTCCTTTCTCATCCTTTTGCAATAATACAACATATATGTATGAAATGATGCAAAAGAGAAAAGTGAGAATGGTATACTATAATCAGGAGACCTCAATATGGTGGATTCCTAGATTTATTTCTTGATCTTATCAAAGGCAAACTGTGCCTCATCATCCCACTGTATCTTGGCATCTTTCTTTAAAAAATTTATTATAGGTTTAACAATTTCTGTAAAGTTGACAATGAACCTTCTAACAAAATTAATCTTTCCTAAGAAATATTGCACTCCTTTGACATTATTTGGGGCAAGGACCTTTTGGATTTCTTCTATCTTTTTGGGGTCAATCCTTACTCCTTCCTTTGACATAGTATGCCCTAGCAACTTTCCTTCTGTGACTGCAAATTGGAATTTATTAGGATTCAAAGATGCACCATATTCAACAACTTTAATGAACACCTTTTTAACATGATCACAATGATCCTTCGCTTCCTTGGAATATGTTGTCAAGTTATCTTGATAAATTACCATCAATAAATCAATAAAATCTTTAAAAGAAACATACATAGCTCGTTGGAATGTTTCTCTTGCATTCATTAGACCAAAAGGCATCCTGATATATACATAGGTCCCCTAAGGGGTAGTAAATACAATTTTGAACTACTCTGATTCCTTTACTGATACTTGGTTGTAGCCTGAGAAACCATCCATTATTGATAACAAGTCACAACCAGTGAATTTATGCAACATTGCCTCCATATTAGGCAAATAATAATTGTCTTTTAGAGAGGTAAGGTTCAAATTTCTGAAGTACACACACAACCTTGTGTCACCATTTTAATTCCTAACTGGGACTAAATTAGATACTCAGGTTGAATGTCTTATAGGCTGGATAATGCCTGCATCCCTCAACCTCATCAATTATTGCTACATTTTGGGGGCCAATAATGGATTGATCGGCCTTTGCTTTTGTATAAATGGTTTAATTTTTGGCTTAAATGTGATCTTGTGCTAAAATAGGTCCTCCATGTAATTTTTAAGGTCCTCATATGACCATGCAAACACATGCTTGTTTTTTCTCAATAACTTTATTAGATTTTTCCTAACATGGGGATCTAAACCTTTTCCAATATATACATTTTGAGGTGCTACCTTTGATCCTAAATTTACCTCTTCTAGGTCCTCAAGCTTGGCATTGCTCTTTTTAGACATAAATTTATCTTTATCATTAAACAATGCCTCTAGTTCCACCACCCTTTGGGGATTTTATTAGAACTTAACTGAACCACTTCATTGCCAAATACCATGTCTTTGCCATCAACTACTTCGACCAAGGAATTACAATCTACATGTTGACCCTCAAAATGGTCAATACATTGGATAAATTTGAGGATATCTTGGTCATCCTAAAAAACATGCCAA
This sequence comes from Thuja plicata, assembly GCA_018584345.1. Lineage (NCBI taxonomy): Eukaryota > Viridiplantae > Streptophyta > Pinopsida > Cupressales > Cupressaceae > Thuja > Thuja plicata. The sequence goes on along the minus strand of MU227831.1, from coordinate 5,486,855 downwards.
TTATAAACATTATCTAGCACCATAGGTATGTTCTTGATCTCAACAATAGATACTCTATTCAAATTTAAATCATCACTTTTCAAAGCAACATTGGCCAAGAAATCAGCCATAATATTTTTTCATATTTCTACCCAATTAATGTTGAAAGAATCAAACAGTTCTATTTGATCCCATACTGCATGTTTGTACAAATTTAACCTATCATTTTTTATAGCATATTTGGATCTAACCTGGGCTACAACCAATTCAGATTCCCCAAAAACCTTTTCATACTCAGCAATATTGTTTGTACATAGAAAATATAATAAGAAGGAATACTTGAAAGTGGTACCTGATGTAGAAATGAATAGGACTCCAGCTCCTGATCCTTCTTTGGAACAGTCTCCATCAAAATACATCTGCCATAAGCCATTTTGTTGTGTGCACATTTCCTCTACCAATGGATCAGTGTTTCTACATTCTGGAAGTATCTTCTCCACTCTAAAGTTTTCCATTTCCACCTCAACACAACAATTGAGCATGTCACTTGAAACTTTTTCAACACTAACTAGTGCTCGTGGCTCTCTATAAAATTTTACTTCATTCCCATTTACTAGGATTGTTGGATAAGATAAATCTAATTTTACATGACCACCTACTATTGTAGCCCACTGTCTTGACAAAAACATTCCATAATAGGGTTGGGTATCTACAACAACCACATCCATCTTGTATGTGGCTTTAGGAAATATAATTATCTTTACCTTAACCCCCTTCAGATTTCCTACTACAAGGACATCTCTATTTTCCATGGCATAGAATCTTCCATAATAACTATCCACACTCATTCCCAATTATTTCATCACTTCATATGGAATGACATTGGCGACAACACCAGAATCAATCATGCAATTTTTTACAAGTTTGTTGTTTATCAACAAAGAAACATAGATGGGATCCACTTGAGATGGTTCTTGGGTAATAATATTACCCACATACAGTATAGGGGTCTCTGGCTCAAAGGTAACTTTCTTCTTCTTATTTTCCTTCTTGTTTGGAATAGGGATATCTTCTATTCCTTTGAAAAGTGACATTGTAGCTTCTCTGTGCTCTTTTATTTTCAACATTTCCATCAAAGGAACTGATACTTTCATTTTTGTAAGAGAATGCCTCATGTCAAATGCAGGGAATTAATAAAATTCATTTGTTTTCTTACTTTTCTTGGCCTTGTCAATGACAATTTGTTCCTCTACTTTCACTTCCTCCTTCTCCTTTTGGGCAGAAGAAGATTCTCCTTGTTTAGTAACTTTCTTTTCCTTGTTATCCTTGGCAGGAGATTCAGCAGCAACCTTTGGGGTGTCTTCTTTGATAAATACAAAGGAAAGTTTTCCTTGACTAGGCCCCACCCTCCTATTTCTCAAGTTATATGCACTTCTAGCCTGATTTATTGCTGCAATGGTCAAGGACCTTTTTTCTTCATCACTTGGCAGTCTAAAATGAGGATGCTCCTTATCATCATTTACTGCATTAATAGTTCTTTGTGGCATGGTACCAGCTTCATCCTCTAAATCAGAAGAAACTTGTGGCTGGTACTCTTGGTATTATCTTCCTCTACTACTCATATCCTCAACTAGCTCATTGTCTCCAGAATACCATGGATAAGGTCTTCTTACAGTGAGCATATTTACAACAAGGCCTTCTTGTCATGAATATGTCTTTTCACTACCACACTCTGTTTGTTCACTTAAGGCCTATGCTACAACAAACTGAAAAGAATAGTGAGCCATGTTACAAGCAGCACACCAAGGGGTATTTTCCAAATTGTTTGTACTATTTCTTTTTAAAGGATCAGGGGTTTCCTTGGACTTTTAGTTCTCTTGATTTTCAGGGATAGGTTTTCCATCTTTCCAATTTTTATTATATGGAATGTCCCTCAAATTTGGCTATCTATCATACCTCTGGTATTGATATTTTTTATCATGAAAACCTTTATCATTCTAGTCCATCTTGGAAGTACGATCTTTTACTACACTCATCAATTTATCCACCCTATCATCCTTCTTGACAGGTTTTCTTGTCTTCCCTCTTGTTTCCTTCCATAATTTACCATCTTCTCTCTTCCCCATTTTCCCCGAGGCTCGTCCATTTCTCTCAATATCTATGTTTTTCTTGTAAGCATCCCTGAGAGTTCATGGGTTTTTATCTCTGATAAGGTAAGACATCTTTCCATCAGTAGCATTGAAGTATGTGGTTAAACACACTTTCTCATCTAATCTTAACACCTGAAATAGCTTATTCATGGCTTTCTGAAATCTATTATTGAAATCAACCATACTTTCATTAGGGAACTTCTTGATATTATTAAATTCATTCAACATGTAACCTGAATTGACATGTTCATGGTATTGTTCCCTAAAACACCTGGTAAATTCATCCCAGGATGCTATGCTACTCTCGGGAATATTTATAAACCAATCTCTAGCATCTTCTATCATAGATTGGACAAAAACCTTCATTATCACATCTTCATGCTCAATCTCAAAATCATTAATATTGTTAGTGAAATATTAAGTGTTCTTCACAAGTTATGATATTATTACCAGTGAACCTAGGGATTCAATCTCTTACCTCATTTGGGATCATATTTGGATGACCAGGAATGCCATCAAAGGACAGAGGATGGTATCTATCCAAATGGATACGTCTTCTCTAAAAATTTCTAAGGGTATTATTCGCACTTGTGCCTGCTACACCCCCTTGATTTTGGGTAGGTTGAGGGGCACCTTGCTTAGGACTAGAAACTTGAGCACTTGGCCTTGAACCACTTGGTGGTTTTTTTGATAGTGTCCCAGTGACAACTAGAATTAAGCTACTTGCAGTAGTATTTTTAGTGGCATGTACAAAATCAATTTTCATTTTTGTTTAAGCTGCAGCAGCTTCTAACACCATTTTTTTCTTGTTGCTTAGCTAAATCTTCCTTAGCTTTTCTAGCTTGTTCCAGTTTTATGTCAACTTGAGATATAGCAGAAGGGGTAACATTTCCTTTTTTAGGTTCATTGATACTTACACCAACTATTTTCTGCTTACCCTTATCAAATGCATCCTTGTTATTCTTCTTGAGCTCTACATTTTTCTCAGTCTCATATGGATGCAACTGCCTAAAAATAGGTCCCTCTCCTTCAAATTATTCTTTCTTAGAATTTGATTTTTTATTTTAAACTTGTTTCCTTAGGGCTCCAATATCACTGAATAAGTCCTTATTCAAACCTCTGAACTCTTCATTAAAAAATTTGGCCTTAAGCTCATTATTCTTTGTCTTTTTCAAGAGTTCTTCTCTCTCAACCAACAACTCATAAATCTCTTGCTCATGTTTCTTTCTTGCATTGTATAATTCTAACAATTTCTCACATTATTTTCTTCTCAAAGCTAGCACTTCATCATGCAATTTTTTAGAATCATAGGATGCAGTTTCAGTAGAAGGAGTTTCTCCTTGTTGGTTCAAGGTTTATTGTGCAGGGAAAAAACCTGCATCAGTTATTTCTCCATCCTGAAAGGTATCAAAAGATGGATTAGCTACATAAGGGCCAACTGGCCTTGGATGCTCAACAATTTTAGAGGATGATGAATTTTTCTCAGGGACAAGGGTTGGGGTTCTCCCTCTGGATACTTTGGGGGAGTTATGGTCAAACCCACCTCTACTAGACCATTGCTTTCTACCAGACATATGGAGCTCTTCTCCTATGTTACTTTCAAGATTATTTCTATAAGATGACCTAGTATTTATCTGTTGACTCATTGTAAATCTGACAAAAACTTTCAAAATTTCAATATGCTATACCAATACTGGAATGCATAGAGCATAGAGTTTCCACCCACAAAAATATGGGAAAATTTCACAAACTTATCAAGAAATGGAACAACAAAAAATTAGTCGCTATGAACATTGAAACCCTATTGCTAAAATCCACTCCTCCCCAACAGATTCACCATTTTTTTAGAGATTTTTCTTGAAAAATATAAATATAGCATGTATGCTTGACTCTATGATTTCCAACTCTTGATCCAACCAAAAAAATTCTAACTAACAAGGATTTAATCCTTCTTCACTTTGAGCTCCACAAAATCAGGAGGGTGTACCTATTATGACTTATTGCTTCTCAATAGATCATGTAGTGAATTAGTTTCTCACAATGATTTGCTAATGCCTTTTACTGTAGCTATTGATAACAAGTCCTGCAGATGCTAACAACTAATCTTATGTAGAACTTTACAAGCCAAAAGATGCACTTGACAAGAACAAATACTAATGCAATAAGGATTCTCATCCTTCTTCTCTTCAAGCGTCAAGATCATGCAGGCCTATCTAAGGATTCACTTCTTCAAGGAATCAACAATAATGTCTATATTATTCAATATAGATCATTTACATCTATGTTCTTCAATAGGAAATAAAATATTATTTAGAAAATAAGGATTGATGATGATAACTACTTAACCAGTATAGACCAGTGCCTAATCCAGGGAAAAGAGTCACATGAATATATATTCACAGAAACCTTTTAATAGTAACACACTTAGAATCCAAATGAAATGCCTTATGAATCATCTTCTCATTCCCATACCCAGACATCAAATTCTTATGAAAATCTTGAACCCTCTGAAACTACCCTTAAGAATTACCCTTCCCTTCAAAGAAACTTAAGAACAATCCCACAATTTACCTTGTAAATAGTATATTGAAACTTTCCTTACAAACTCAATGCACAATAATTCAAACATAAACACATGAAGATATAATAGATATGAAAAAGGAATCCCACTATATTTTATTAAAATTCCTTTGTTTCAATACATTCAAAATGACAAAAAACTCTGAAACCAGACTAAAATCATAAAACCGCTTCACAGTTGTAAATTCACCATCCCTTAACAATTACATCAAACTTGATATTTCTAATATACACTAGCCATCTTGGAATCCTTGAAGAAATAGGATGCAACATGCTTCGAATGGCTATGAAAATCAAAAAGCACTAGAAGAAAAAATTAGTTGCAATCTTCATTCAGTGGGAGGGAAACTTGAGTAGTTGCTTTTGCAATCATTTTGAATCTTCAACAGTTGGCACCTTTGTCCGCAAATATTCAAGGTAACTTTTGAAAGTTGTTATGAGAAATAGTGACCACCTAAAAGGCTAAAATACACTATTCTTTATGATAATTACCCTCCTTGTGCTCATTGATTGGGTGCCAAGTGTCATTCACAATTCTTCTATTGCCTCCAAGTCTATCATTGTCTTCTTTTTCTTCTTTATCTTGGTACTATTTTCCTAGAGTGCAATATGCTCCTCCATTGGCTAGTTAAAACTTGTGATGCTTTGCAACTTCTTTAGTTATCTTTCCCATCTGGCATCAGTGATAACCCTTGTATCTACCACAAACTTGACAAAGTCTGCTTTAGCTTTAAATATATCATCTAGGGATTTATGGTACTTATCCATATCCAAAACATTGTGCTTTGTGAGGAAAGACTCCTTCTATGGAAGCAAACTGTCAAATTTTCCTCTCCGCTCCTCAATACTTTTCACTTCATAGTTTTGATTTCTGATGGGAGGGATAATTTTCTGAAGTCAGGGCCAAACATAATCAACCTTGATTGTACCTAATTTGCCTTCCCTTTTAAAAAGGAAAAGGATGTACCAATCTACTCAATCATTTCTCCTACTTGGCATACTGACTCAGGAAGATCTGGCCTATGTGGTTGTAGTGCTTCTAGCCTTTCAAATAAAGATACCCTACCAGACCATACACTAAATAATGGGTCTAGAGTTTCTATTGGATATTTTAAATATTTTTCAATATTTGGCAACTTATTGTAGGCATTGTGGACTGCATCCAACTTTCCCTTTAGAACATTTACTCTATGTTGAAAAATATTTAACAAGGAAAAAAGAGAAACCTCATTCCTATCCTTTTCAATTGTCTTAGTTTCTTGTGCAGGCTCCTCAGTAACTTGAGGAGGAAGAGCCTTGAAGGCCTCTTCAAAATTTACCTTTAGTTCCTCCAACTGCTCCTATAATTATTGGATATTCATCAGGCTCTTCTCCCTATCCTTTACCAAGGCAATTTTTTCATCAAAGAGCCTTCCATATCTCTATGATAGATGCTCTATTTTTTCTTTATTCAAATGGGAAAAGAGGGTGATAGCTTTAGAGATCTCCAAAACTTATTTGTTTTGGACTGTTTGAATGATCTTGTCCCCATCCATCTTTTCTTCTACATTGATCAAGGATGGATTTTGTGTTTTTGGGTTCAAGGACCACATAGAAAGAGTTTCAGACCTTGGGTCATAGCCACATCATCTCATCATATCTCCTATTTGAGTTTCAGAGGATAATTGAGCATCTGGCTGCCTCCTTATTTGGTCTATAATAAAAGTTGAGGCTAAGTCCCATCCAGGTACAAGCAACATACCCTTGATTTTACCAATTGCCTAGCTTCCTTAGTTGTGATGGTCTCAAAATTAGGAGCATAGGCCTTTAGAGCCTGCAAGGCTTCATCTCCCAGTGTATCCCCCTCTATAATTTTCAATTGATTTCCAATCTCTTGCTACTTTCTCCAAATGATAAAGTTCTTAAACTCATCACCCTTGATGAAAGAATCATTACTCAGTAGATCTTCTTGGTATATCCCCCTTTCATCTTTACATAATTAGAGGGGCAATTCAACATCCTCCTAGATCTCCTTTTCCTTTTTCTATCCTTCTCTTATTCTCTTTCTCAATTGGTGATGGTAATTCCTATCACCAGTCACCTGAGAAACTATTATATCTTTTTCTTTCTATGTCCCTCTATCTAAGAGGGTTCTCCTTGTTCTATTCTCTGCTTCTTTCTAGGAGGATCACTTGTTGCCTCTATGTCTGGAGCCTCTAAGCTTTGTTCAAAACTAGGTGGATCATCCATTTGAGGAGGGATATGTTTCTCATGAGACCCTGCACTATCTTCTTCATACTTAGAGGATGAGTATTCTTTAGGCACCTTTTTCTTCTCTTCTAATTGAATTTCCAATTTATTGTATAAGGTTTCATACATGTCAATTATCTACATAATCCTAGTCATGTAAGGCAATCCTGGGAAATATCCTCCAAATGGAATCCATGCCTTTTTCATTTGTTTCTCCAAGTCCACTATGTCCCAATATTTTCCTACTTTCTACTCAACTTCTTGTTCATCAAGAAAATTTCTGATGACATCCTCTTCATCACATCCTTCATGCTTTCATATTTTGGTAACACTTTGGGTTAACAATTTCTTGGCACTCTTTATGAAACCCTAAGGGTCTACATACCTATATTGGGAAATACCCATCTTATATTGTCCCTATTAAGAATAACAATCCACCAACACAAGTGAGAGGGGGGGTGAATCAGTTGTGAGACAGATTATTAAACATTAATCTTTATAAACCAAAACTTCAATTCAAATGATAATACAGTAAATACCAACACAATAACACAATCCTTTGTTGTCAAGGAAACCCTATTAAAGGTAAAACCCCAGTGAGAATTACCACCCACAAATTATGTACTGAGAGTATAGTATCCTTGTTAAAAGATTTAGCCTTGTTAAGAGCTTATTACAACATTACAGTACGCAGTCCCTATTAAAGGACAAACCCTATTAGGAGTCATGAGTAATATTGGGCTCACTACCCAGGCACACTGCCCAAAGAAGGTTAAATCCACCCTCAAGGATTTACAATCTAAACAAGTGTATATGAGAAATATGCAATCTAGTGAACTATCTGATAGTGACTATCTTTGCTTGGTCAGTTCCAATGAAGTACTATAACCAAAAACTCTTCTCTACATCCAACAATCAATCAAGCTTTGCAGCTTCGACACTTCTCTGTCTTTCAATTACTTTCTCATCATACCTCTATCTTTTCAAAAGAAAATATCTCTCATATATACCCTATTACAATAATTTATTAGGTCATCCAATTAAGCTTTCCCAATATAAAAATAATTATTTAACCCCTTGCTAAGATACACATGGTACCTGAAATAAGTAATCATTAATTACAATACATTAGATATAATCCAACATCCCCAATCCATGCTCGCAATCCATAATGCACCCTACATCTTTGAAGTCAGCCCCAAATAGGTCTTCCTCTAGAATACATGCCATAGCTAGCATCACCAAAAATACACAAATTTTGATCAATAAAAAACATTCCTCGGTAGGTCTTCTGTCATCTCTTAAGCTCACATAGCCATAATCATCACCACTTGTAAGATATCCCCAAATTACACAGAGACTCGCTCTGTCAAGCATCACTGTCAAAGTACAGAAACTAGTCTTCACTAAAACATCTGTAACAAATCCAATATGCAATATTAAGCCAAGAGACCTTAGAAATAAGATCATCACACATCCTTCTTCGTATCATCATCTTTCTCATTCTGATTCAACCGTACAATATCCATACACTTTTGTCAGTCATCATACAATAGTAATAACTAGTATGTTCTCTCCACAGAAACAAATGTTGACATCAGTGAAAAAACATGAATGCCAACAACATCAATAGTACCCAATTCTAATATCATCCATCAATCTCCCCCTTTTGCATTGATGGCAACATATGGGAAAATCCATCAACCCAAAAGTACTCTCTCTCAACACAATATTGTCAATATCCTCAACACAATTCTCCCTAAAGAAGTAGGGATTTTCACATAGAAAATCTCCCCCTTTGACAACAATGGTAAAGGGTTCCATAACTCTTCTTTATTCTTCTACAAGGTGTAGATTTTTAAAATCTTCATTTCTAGTAGCCAGGTGCAAAATCACCTAAATGTTCTCTATAGTGTTCTTGCGATCACTCCCCTTGGGGAGTAGATCCATACATCAAGTCTAGAAAATGATATAGCTTTGAAAGCTACTAGACTGATGCAAGCCTACATTAATTAATTACCATAGGGAGGGGCTATCACCCCAAGCATGCTTCTGAAACACTCAAAACCATCTTTTGGAAAAGTTTTTTTAAATATATCTGTTATTTGTTCCTTTGTGCTAATAGGATTATTCAACATATTCACTGTGCTAGTGTTATCACAATGGATAACCACTGGCTCTTCAAAAAATATTCCAATGTCCTTCAACATTTTTCCATCCAAACAACTTGTGTACAATTAATAGTAGTAGAAACATACTCAGATTCAATAGTAGACTGAGCAATATAGTCATGCTTCTTACTTAACCATGAAACCAACCTTTTTTTAAGGAAAAGTGCTCCACCACTTGTACTCTTTCTATCATCTACACTACCTGCCCAAGCAACATCAGTATAAGCATGTAAAATAAAGTCATATGATTTTTCATACCATAATCCATACTTTATTTTTCCTTTCAAGTATCTAAAAATTATTTTCATAGCAGCAAGGTGTGTCTCTTTAGGATGTTCTTTATATCTTGCCACAATTCCAACTGCATTAGAAATATCTAGTCTGGTGTGAGTTAGATATTGTAGACCTCCAATCATTGATCTATACTTTGTCTAAAAAATATTCTGAGTTTCATCATTATTAATAAGTTTATAACCATTCACCATGGGTGGCCCAATAGGTTTACAATCTTTCATTCCAAACTTCTTCAACATTTCCTTAAGGTACTTGGTTTGAGTTATAAAAATACCATTCTTATTCTGATTAATTTACAAACCAAGAAAAATTTTCATCTCACCAATCATTGACATTTCAAATTCATTTTCCATTTCTTTAGAGAACTTTTTACTCATTTTATCATTGCCTCCAAAAATGATATCATCAACAAAAAGTATAAAATAACTTTCACCATAATAAGATCTTGTTCTTGTAGGACCACATAGATCTATATGTTCCATATCCAACTTCCCTTTTGCTGAATAAGATTTGCTTTTAAAACTGCTTCTAGTCTGCTTCCCCATAACACACTCTCTACACATAGTGTTAGATGGTTTCACAATCTTGGGTAGATCTCTTACTACTTTATTCATACTTTCCTTCACAATATTATCAAAGTTAACATGACAAAATATTCTATACCATAACCAACTGTCATCAACCTTCGCAATAAAATAAGAAACCTGAGATGTATTCAATTCAAATACATTACCTCTAGATTTAGTACCAGATGCGATCAAGTCTCCTAATTTACTTCTGATAGAAAATTTTCCATAAATGAATTTCAATTGATAACCTTTGTCCACTAGTTGTCCAACACTCAATAAATTGTGCTTAAGTCCATCAACAAGCAGCACATTGTCAGTATTAGTTTTTCCATCGAGAGAAATAGTTCCAACTCCAATGATAAGCTTAGGAATATTTTCACCAAATCTAACAACACCACCATCATATCTTTTCAGACTAACAAACTTGTTTTTATCTCCATTCATCTGATGTGAACAACCACTATCTATAACCCATTCATATTTTTTTCAACACGAGATACTAAGTTGCAGTGTGCACTGCAAGAAGAACTAGATAGGCTCCCACTTCTTATTACTACCTCAAAATTCTTATTCAAACACTCCAAATCCACACTTGTCTTCCTAGGGTGTATTAAAACTTTCCCAAGAGTCCAAAATACTCTTTTTACCACAACTTAGCTTCCCAAGCCAAGACACCAATCTCTGCAATATATCCTTTAGGGACACTTTCCCTAAACCAAGCCTAAGAGTACAAATATACACCAAAGGCTTTGATCCACAAATCTAAGTGATGTTAGACTTTTTTTAGACCCCAAGGGTAAAGAATCCACCAATGGTTTCAGTTCTACAGGCCCAAGGATAGTCAAACACTAACTGTTCCAGAATTCTTTATAGCCCTATCCAAAGGGTTTTTTGAGCATAACTTTCCAATGCAGAAGGATCTAACTAATCTAATTAGGTTTCTAGATACCCTTTATGTATTTGTTAAACCCCCCAAAGCCTTAGTACTTCACTCCACTCCTACACCACTAAACTCTTGCAAATCTCACAAGCCTAATTAGCTAGGTTAGGCTTGGATTACTAAGAAATTGGTCTAAGGTGGGTTCACAGGAAGAAGAAGAGAGGCTTAGATAGTTTCCTCTACCCAAAAATGGTCTAGATCCACCATTTATTTGATCCTTTCAATCATATAGTTCACATGCATGTGACTGTACTTAAGAACAAGGGTTAATTACATAGAGATAATTAGCCTAGTGCTTTGTCTCAAAAATCATAGAACCAACATTGAGCTTCTAAGATTTAGGAATCTTAAAAGGAATGATCCTAAATTGTATTTCCCAAGTGGGTGAGCAGATCCACTAGATAAATCCCAAGTTAGGATCACATCTTTGGAGCAGACCCAGTAAGCTAGGGATTCTCAGACAGTGAGTAAAAAAAAATCTTTAACTCCTATGAAACTTCACAAAAAAAATGAAACCAACTGGAATGTTGCAATAACTCAAATAATCACAAAGTTCTGCAATTGGATCCACAAAATGAATCTGTACTAGGTTGTACACACTCCAAATAACTCGGAAAACTCTTTTATTTCCTTCTCTGAACATCAAGCTCCGGACATAGTAACATCTAACCTTCCTAGAAGTCATAAGAACATAAAATACCATCATATTGGAATTACAGATGCTCCAAGAAGTTGGTGTGGCCATTTACATTTTATTTGTCATTCCTCGAGCAACATTTTGCAAAAGTTGCTCATGCAACATTTTGCAAAAAGACAACGTTTTGGCAACATTTTTCAAAGTTACTATTTTGAGTAAAAAGCCAACACTGCCAACCTCCAAGGGTGTGGGAGAGGTCTAAAACATGCCAAGAACATATCCTAAAGTTTCAAAACATAAAATCCAACTAATTACTAAAACATAACCAAAAGAGACTAACATGGTCTAACATGGTTTCAGGAACTCATAAGGTTTATAACTTACCTTAGGGTCCTTCAACTTACACAATAGACCCACACATGTACAAACTAGGGTGATACAAGGGATTCACCTTATTAAAAATAGCTTAAGCATAAAATAGGAATTGCAGGAGGTGCCTTGCACCATACTCCCCATGGAAAAATTAACTCAAGTCTCTTGAGTTGGGAGGTCTTCAAGTGGACAACCTATCTTCTGAATGTCTTTAGGGGTCATCCAGGTAGCATCTTCAATGGGTTGGTTTTTCCATTTACCTAAGTACTCATAGTAAGTGTCTCTCCTAGTTTTCTTGTTCACTCTCTTATCTAGAATGATTTTAATCTTAGGATTTGCTTGGGGCATGTCCTTGAGTGGTTGGAGTGTAGGAGGCTCTAGAGTACCTTCAAGATCATCAGTACTAACAACACCTTTATAAGCATAGATATCTACAACATTAAAAAAGGAGATAAACCATGTGGGAAGGTAGATCAATATTATAGGTATTATTGCCACATTTCTTTAGAATCTTGAAAGGGCCAAGCTTTTTCATCATAAGCTTTGTGTATTTCTCCTTGGGTAGTCTCTCTTTCTTGAGGTGAATCATCACCAAATCTCCCACTTTAAACTGTAAGTCTCTCATTTTTTTGTCAGCCTGTTCTTTGTACTTCTCAGTGGTATGTTGCAGTTTGGTCTGCACTTGTTCATGGATGTTCTTCATTACTTCAGCAAAGTCTTCTGCTAGGGAACTTTTTTTGTCCATTTCTTTGATGTCTCTGAGTTCCAATACCCCTCTAGGGTGAGTGCCATATACAATCTAGAATGGAGTTAAACCAGTACTCCTATTGACTGAATCATTGAATGATAATTCTTCTTGTGCTATGATAGTATCCCAAGTGGTTCCATGTTCTTGGGTGAGGCATCTTAAAATTTTACCAAGGGACCTATTGATGACTTATTTCTGGCCATCAGACTATGGGTGATATGTAGATGATAGAGAAACATTTGTTCCTAGCTTTCTCCATAGTGTTCTCCAAAAATATCTGAAAAACTTAGGATCCCTATCTGATATGATTGACAGTGGGAGTCCATGAAGTCTTATAACTTCTCTGAAGAATAATCTTGCTATGTGAGATGCATCATGATTTGTTCTACAAGGAATAAAGTGTGTCATCTTTGAAAATCTATCAACTACAACATAAATTCTATCAAATCCATATTTGGTCTTTGGAAGACCTAGGAAAAAGTCCATACTTACTGAATCCCAAGGTTTTGAAGGGATGGAAAAAGGAGTGTACAACCCTTCATTGGAGGTGTGCCCTTTGGCTTGTTGGCAAACTGAACAACTTTCCACAAAACTCCTAACATCTGTCTACAACTTGGGCCAGTGGTAGAACCTTCTAACAAGTTCTAATGTTTTATCTACCCCAAAGTGACTAGCTAGAATTCCATAATTCTTTTCTTTGATAATTTTCTCCCTCATGGATCCCTTTGGGACACACAATTAAATACCCTTGAAAATAAGACCATCCTATACAATAAAATCTAAGAAATCAGTGTGGTATATGTTTGTCATCTCAGTGCAAATTTTGTAAGCTTCTTTTAAATCCTCATGCATAGCATACATATCCTTCATGGCATGAAATCCAACACTCTCCAATTGAATGGTTTGGATGGTTAGGTGTCTCCTATTAAGAGCATCAACTACTTTGTTTACAATCCCTTTCTTATGCTTGATAGAAAATGTATATGACTGTAATAATTCCATCCATTTCAAATGTTTGTGATTAAGTTTCTCTTGTCTATTCAAAAAGCTAAGTGCATGATTATTAGTAAAGACTAAAAATTCCTTGGGCAACAAATAATGCCTCCATTTCCTAAGTGATTGAACCATTGCATGCATTTTAAGATCATAAGTAGAGTATTTTTTCTTAGCTTCATTGAGTTTCTCATTGAAAAAGGCAACTGGCCTCCCTTCTTGGCTCAAGACTCCCCCAATGGCTTTATTGCTTGCATCATATTCTACTATAAACACCTTGTGAAAATCTGGTAGGCCTAAGATAGGTTGCTTTGCAATCTTTTTCTTCAACAACTCAAAGGAATCATTAGCTTCATTATTCCATGAATATATGCATTTTCTTCCACCTTTAATAGTGTTGATAATGGGTAAAAAATTTTATGAATTTCCTATAAAAGCTACATAAACCATGGAAACTCTTTACCTCTGAAGGAGTAGTAGGAGGTGGCCAATTGAGGATGGCTTCAACTTTGGAAAGATCTATCTTGAGACTACTCTTAGAGATCACAAAACCTAAGAACACAAGTTCTTCTTGAAGGAATACACACTTCTCTATGGTTATCTTCAATTGTTCCCCATGGATTTTTCTCATTGCCATGTCCAAACTCTTGAGATGCTCTTCTCTGCTCCTGCTAAAGATCAAAATATCATCAAGATATACAACAACAAATTTATTAAGAAAAGGATTCAACACTTCATTCATTAGTCTCCTAAAAGTTCTTGGAGCATTTGAGAGACCAAAAGGAATCAAAATCCATTCATAGAGGCCTTCTGTGGTCTTGAATGTTGTCTTTCACTCATCTCCCCCTCTGATTCTTATCTGATGGTAACCAGTCTTGAGATCTATCTTGGAGTATTATCTTGCACCCCCTAAACAGTCCATCAAATCCTCTATTCTAGGCATAGGAAACCTATATCTGATGGTTATCCTATTGATTTCCCTAGAATCCATACACAGTCTCCATGCGCCTTCCTTCTTGGGTGCTAGGATTGGAGGGATAGCACAAGGACTCACACTTTTCCTAATGAGACCTTTTGACAATAATTCTTCAATCTGCCTTGCCATCTCTTGGTTTTGTTCAAGGGTCATCTTGTATGCTTCTTTTTTTGGAAGAGTGGCCCATGGTATGAAGTCTATACAGTGACTCACTTCTCTTTAAGGTGGAAAAGACTCTGGTGTACTCTCAGCTATGATACCCTTATACTAGTCTAACAATTCTTTGACCTCTTTGGGGCCTACATCCCTAGTAGGGGCCTTGAACTTTGGCTCTTTCACTAGTATCTTTTTGGGCCTCACTACTGATCCATAACAAGGTGTATCTCTTTTTTTTAGTACCTTCATGAATTCTTTCTCTCCTACATGCAAGACACTACTAGTAACATGTGTTTCTTTCTCACAGTCAGGGAATGGATTCATCATATACTCAACACCATCCTTAACTATAGTATAGACATTAGACTTTCCATCATGCTTGGCATCTACATCAAATTTCCAAGGTCTTCCTAATAACAAATGACATGCATCCATCTCTGTTATATCACATAGAACTCTATCTGTATACTCCCCTATCTTTAAATCTACCCAAACTTGTTCATTGATGATGGTTTGTTTCTCTTTTTTCACCCAAGAAGCTTTATAAGGGAAAGGATGAGGGATTACATGCAACTTTAACTTAGTAACTAACTCCCTAGATGCAATGTTATCAGTGGATCCAGAGTCAACTATAACTTTGCATACCTTGTTATTCACCTTGCAGCTTGTTCTGAACAGTGACTTCCTCTGAGGTGGTTCTTCAATATTAGGTACTCTTAGGAGTGTCCTTTGCATCATAAGGCATTCTCCTTGTTCTGGATTTGTAGGCCTTGAAGTTGTAGAGTGATAGGAGGACATACTTTGACTCCAATCTTCTTGGGTGAGTTGTACTCTTCTATCCCCTCCTTGTCTGTTGGTGCCATTCTTCTCAAGGCATCTAAAGGAATGGTATCCAATTTTATTGCAAGTAAAACACTTCCTAGTGAAGACACTAGGTCCTCTTCCACCAAATCTCCCTCTACTTTTTGATCTCCTTCCTCTGAAGTTGACTCTATTATTGTGTTCTCCTTCTGACTCATGGTTACTAAACTCTCCTTGACTTCTTTGAAATGGAACTTTTCCATTGAACCTACCTCTGCCTTTGAAATTACTCCCTCTACCTCTGTTATTTTTCTCTCCTCTCCTCTTCTATTTTTCTTCAATTTTCAGTTCCATTTGAAAACACTTATGTACCGATTCAGGGTTGAATAAACTCATTTCATCTTGAATGTTATACTTTATTCCATTTAGGTACCTTGCAAGCTTGTGTTTCTCACTCTATGGGACTTTGGCCTTCAAGGTCATTCTATGGAACTCTTCAGTGCACCCAGTCACATCAAGGTCATTTTGCCTTAGATTTTGCAATTTTTTATGTAGGGTGATCTCATAGTCCTCTGGTACAAACTATCTTTTGATTTCTACTAACATCCTCTTCCATGTTGAGATAGGGTTCTTTTCCTCCTCCATCCTTTCATTTTGTAGAAAACTCCACCAACTTAATGTAGGGCTTTTCATTTTGGATTTCACCACCTTGACCTTCTGATTTTTAGAGACATTGTCACACTCAAAGTAATTCTCCAAAGCTTCTATCCAATCCATACATTCTTCAGGGTCCATTTTCCCACAAAACATGGGAATGTCTAATTTTTTATCTCTCCTTACAACTCTCTCAAGGGCTTCAATAAATTTATCTTGCTCTGCAGGTATATGTTCTTTGTTTCATAATGCTCTGTGTCTTCTTCTTCTTCTTCTTCTTCTTCTTATTCTTCTTCAGAATATTCTCCCTCCTCCTTTTCTGTGTGGAGGTCCTTCAACTTCTTTATCTCCTCCTCCATCTTCTTGTTCTTGGCTACTTGTTCTCTGACAATTTGAGCCAATTCCACATTAGTGATTCTATTAGGAACTTCCTCTCCTTGAGATTCTTATGTTCTATCATCCATTCTTTACTTCTTCCAAGGTCTTAGCAGGCTCTGATACCACCTAATGCAGAGTGCACTGCAAGAAGAGCTAGATCAAATGCCACTCCTTATTACTACCTCAAAATTCTGATTCAAACATTCCAACTCTACACTTGCCTTCCTAGGGTGTATAAAAACTTTCCCAAGATTCCAAAACACTCTTTTTACCACAACTTAGCTTTCTAAGCCAAGACACCAATCTCTGCAATATATCCTTTAGGGATACTTTCCCTAAACCAAGCCTAAGAGTTGAAATCTACACCAGAGGCTTTGATCCACAAATCTAAGTGATGGTAGAATTTTTTTATACCCTAAGGGTAGAGAATCCACCAATGGATTTAGTTCTACAGACCCAAGGATGGTCAAACACTAATTGGTCAAGAATTCCTTGTAGCCCTATCCAGAGGGTTTTTCAAGCATAAATTTTGAATGTAGAAGGATCTAACTGATCTAATTAGGTTTCTAGATACCCTTTATGGATTTTTGAAACCCCCCAAATCCTTAGAACTTCACTCCACTCCTGCACCACTAAACTCTTGCAAAGCTCATAGGCCTAATTAGCTAGATTAGGCTTGGATCACTAAGAAATTGGTCTAAGGTGGGTTCAAATAATGAAAAAAGGGCTTAGATAGTTTCCTCTACCCCAAAATGGTCTAGATCCACCATTTATTTTATCCTTTCAATCATATAGTTCACATGCATGTAACTGTACTTAAGAACCAGGCTAATTACATAGAGATAATTAGCCTAGGGCTTTGTCTCAAAAATCATAGAACCAACATTGAGATTTTGAGCTTTAGGAATATTAAAAATCATGATCCTAACTTGTATTTCCCAAGTGGCTGAGAATATCCACTGGATAAATCCCAAGTTAGGATCACATCTTTGGAGCAGACCCAGTAAACTAGGGATTCTCAAACAGTGAGTAAACAAAAATCTCTAACTCCTATGAAACTTCACAAAAGAAAATGAAACCAACTGGAATGTTGCAATAACTCAAAGAATCACAAATTTTTTCAATTGGATCCACAAAATGAATCTATATCAGGTCATACACACTCCAAATAACTCAGAAAAATCTTATATTTCCTTCTCTGAACATCAAGCTCTATACACAGTAACATATAAACTTCCTAGAAGGCATAAGAACATCAAATACCATCATCTTGGTGTTATAGATGCTCCAAGATGTCAGTGTGGTTATTTCCATTTGATTTTTCATTCCTCAAGCAACATTTTGCAAAAGTTGTTCATGCAACATTTTGCAAAAAGACAACTTTTTGGCAACATTTGTCAAAGTTACTATTTTGAGTAAAGTTCCAACACTACAAACCTCCAAGGGTGTGGGAGAGGTCTAAAAAATTCAAAGAACCTATCCTAAGGTTTCAAAACATGAAATCTAACTAAAGACTAAAATATAACCAAAAGAGACTAACATGGTCTCAGATGGTTTCAGGAACCCATAAGGTTTATAACTTAGCTTAGGGTCCTTCACCTTACATAGTAGACCCACACATGCACACACTAGGGTGATCCAAGGGATTCACCTTATTACAAATAGCTTAAGCATAAAATAGGAACTACAGGAGGTGCCCTGCACCACTAAGTCTTTTTCTTCATGTATAGGTTCATTGTCCTTAATAACAATAAATACAATCTCATCATAGTCAATAGCTTCATCACTAGAAAAACCTTCACTAGCATAGTAACATTGCTTTTCTTTTGGATACTTTGATTTGTAAAACTTAGTTTTATGTTTTGGAACCCTTTTAGGACATCAAGATGCAAAATGGCCTATCTTGTTGCATGAAAAACATCTCAAAGGAAACTTTCCTTCAAATTTACCCTTACCTCTATTTTCTCTTCTATAAATCGGGGCTACCACTTCATCTAGCTTTATTTATTCTTCCTGTATCTATTCCCATTCATCAGCATAGTCTCCAAGTTCTTCTCTCAAGTCACTCTTTCTGGTGCTCACAATTCTAGATAAGGTATTTTTGTTTCTATGCATAGTCACCTTGAATGTTGACTCAACTTTAGGTAGAGAATCTCCCAATTCGGTGGCCTCAAAAGTAGTTAGCTTTCCAATCAACATTTCTCTATTGAAGTTTTTTGTCAAAGGTATAATCTCCTATATAGCTTTTACTTTAGTTCTGTATATAGGTTTCAGAGATCTAAGAATATTTGCAATCACTTCTTCCTCACTATAAGTACCTCCAGAGTTCCTGATGCCATTAACCACTTTAGTAACTCTCTATGCATATGCTCTAATGTTCTCATCATCATTTTCAATGATTCCATCTTTTTCTTTTAGTTTTGTAGCTTCACATGTTTTGTAAACTTATCTCCTTCATACAGTGCTTCCAATCTTATCCAAATTTCATGTGCAGAATCTAAGACTTTTAATTCAATGAATTCACCTTCAGTAATTATGCTGATAAATGATTCCCTTGCAACCATGTTGCATGAAAATAAATTCTTTTCATCTTCATTAGATTTATCCAGTTCATCCTCAGTCTTTATCTTTTCCTTCCTTTTTATGATCATCCGGTAGTCGATTCCCAAACATAGAAAATGTGTTCTCATCTTGTTCTTCCAACTGTTAAAATTTCCAGGATCAAATTTTGGACCATCCTTCCTGTAGTAAGTCATGTTTCAGGATCACCTCAAGCTATTAAGATTTCTCTCTAGGGGATAGCATCTCTGATACCAATTGTTAGGAATAAAAATCCACCAACACAATTGAGAGGGGGGTGAATAATTTGTGAGACAGATTATTAAACATTAATCTTTATAAACCAAAACTTCAATTCAAATGATAACATAGTAAATACCAACACAATAAAACAATCCTTTTTTTTCGAGGAAACCATGTTAAAGGTAAAACCTCGGTGGGAATTAGCACCCACAAATGATGTACTGGGAGTATAGTATCCATATTAAAATATTTATCCATGTTAAGAGATTATTAGAACATTACAGTACACAGTCCCTGTTAAAGGACAGGCCCCGTTAGCAGTCAAAAGTAACAGTGGGCTCACTGCCTAGGCACACTGCCCAAAGAAGGTTAAAGCCACCCTCAAGGATTTACAATTTGAACAAGTGTATATAATAAATATACAGTCTAGTAAACTATTTGATATAAATTGTATTTTCTTGGTCGATTCCAATGAAGTACTATAATCACAAACTCTGCTCTACATCTAGTAGCCAATCAAGCTTCGCGGCTTCCACACATCTCTATCTTTCAATTACTTTCTCATCATACCTCTATCTTTCAAAAGAAAAGATTTCTCATAGATACCCTATTACAATAATTGATTAGGTCAGCCAATTAAGATTTCCCAATATACAAATAATTATTTAACCCCTTGCTAAGATACACACAGTACCTAAAATGGGTAAACATCAATTATAATACATCAGATATAATCCAATATCTGCAATCCACGCTCGCAATCTACAATGCACACTACATCTCTGAAGTCAGCCCCAAATAGGTCTTCCTCAAGAATACACACCACATCTAACATCACCAACAGTCACACAACTTGCAATCAATAACAAACATTCCTCAACATTTATTTTGTCATCTCTTAAGCTTGCATAACCTGAATCAATATCACCTATAAGATATCCCCAAAATACAGAGACTCGCTTTGTCAAGCATCACTATCACACTCCAAAAACCAATCTTCACTTAAAAAAATTTAACAACTCCAATACGCAATATTAGGCCAAGCGACCTTAGAAATAATATCATCACACATCCTTCTTCATATCATCATCTTAGCTCATTTTGATTCAACTGTATAGTATCTGTACACTTATGTCTGTCATCATACAATAGTAATAACCAGTTTGTTCTCTTAATAGAAACATATGTTGACATCAGTGACAAAACATGAATGCTAACAACATCAATAGCACCCAATTCTAATATCATCCAATAGTCCCAACCATTTTTTTATTCCCTCCAAAGCCCTCTTCCCAACAATAAAATTAGAGATATTGAATTGCCTTGGTGTGAAAGTACCTTTCCTGTGAGGAGACAAATGCTCCTTATCTGTCCATACTAGTTGCCAAATGAATTCCATTAGTGCAACCCTTGGAGGAACATACTTTGGAAGCACATGTGGGGGTTAAGGACATCCATAGACCCTAATCAATGTGTGAGTCTTTTCCAAATAGAAATCTCCCTATTTATGATCTCCAAGCCACTTTTCAATATATTCACAATGTGTTAGAAGCCTTAACACCTTAACAGACAACCTGGTTATATTTGTACCAAGAAAATTCAAAATTGGATGCACAATCCAATTCTCAAAACCACAAAACTTATGCTTATTTGACATATAGTTCCAAACCCTAATCCAAAACTGCATAGGGTTTGGTTGGCCATTGATGTGTGTCCTTGGTCTCCACATCTAAGTGTCCATATCATTTACATTATTGAACATGATTAAGTGCATCAAAATAGAGTAATGCATGAAACAAGGTTGGGTACCCTTTTGAATACTTAAGAGAACCTCATGTATCCGATCAATGATATACTGAATGTAATCAAAATTAGTGTTTACATGGGAATTATGGATGTCTATGATGATCATTAATAAATATGTAGGCATTCTCTCTACATCTCCATCAATCCCCAACACTTTGCACAGCCCATATGCTAGGTATTTCATATAAAAATGCATATCCTTAAATTCATAAGGTGCATTATTAGCACCAGGTAATGGGGCTACATATTTCCCTGAACTAGGCATGTGATGAAGGATTAATTCTTAACTAGATTAATTCATTCTTGTACTTTTCCTTTTGCTTTCTCAGATCAATTTCTATGGAAGAAGGATGATAGATACCAAAAGATTTCATAAAAGGATTGTTAGAAAAATACATAATATGAAATGAAATACAAGAATAAATCCAAGAGAGTGAAGCAAGGAAATGTATTACCAAAGGATGAATGTTGAAACAAGAACAATCAACAATAGCAATGAGAAGCTCCAAGCTCAACACCAAAACAATTTTTTTTAAAGGGGAAAACTAATAAAAACCCCTTGTGCATAAATATGAATGAGGTAAGAAGGAGAGAGAGAGAGAGAGAGAGAGAGAGAGAGAGAGAGAGAGAGAGAGAGAGAGAGCGCATTACAATGTNGAGAGAGAGAGAGAGAGAGAGAGAGAGAGAGAGAGAGAGAGAGAGAGAGAGAGAGCTCATTACAATGTTGCAAGAATGAGAATGAGAGAAGAGAGAATAAATCCAACTTAGATCCCCTATGAGAACCCTAGATCCCTAAGAAGTGAGTGAGAGCCATCTCTTAAGTAGAGATGAGTGGAGGAGTTTGCAAGTAGATCCTATACTCTATATGTACCACATTCACATTTGGTATGTGCCATGTGTAGGAATCCTCTTAAGGTGGAATATCTAATTTCCTTATTAAAATAATTACAAATATAAGACAGGACCTTGGTATATCTTTTAATTACATAGTTACCAAGGAAAGATTAATTCTAACATCCCCCTTTAATCTATTACTTGGGGAG
Organism: Thuja plicata; assembly: GCA_018584345.1. Lineage (NCBI taxonomy): Eukaryota > Viridiplantae > Streptophyta > Pinopsida > Cupressales > Cupressaceae > Thuja > Thuja plicata. The sequence continues at coordinate 5,464,577 of MU227831.1, read as the reverse complement.
ATGAGATCATTAGGTATGGCACCCAAATATTTATAATTATTTTGAGATGTTTCCTTTGAAAGAGTCTTTAGGAGATTGTTGATAGCTTGGTCATCATGTATTTATTTAACTAGATTGGTGGAGCTTGAATGGTACATAGGAATGTTTGCTAAGTGGATAGCACTTTGAAAATACAAAGATGTAATAGCTTGCAGAGGGGGGCCCAAATCTTCAAGTGACCGTTGAGATTCTTGAGACGCATTTATGAATTTTGTATATTCATTTGTAGTGGAAAATAGAGGTGGAGCATGATCAACACCTGAGCCTGCAATAAGGCAAGAACCACTAGTAGAGTGCCCATCATTGGGATCACCTAGTGTTGAATCAGTAACACTTTGGAAAGAAAAATCATATTGTGAATCATCAGTTGTAGAATTAGAAATGCAATCTTCAGTTGCATAAAACAAATCTGTAATGTATTCATCATAATATGAAACATCAAGAGGACGAGAGCTACCATCATTGTCATTAACCTCCACAAAAATCATAGGATTATTACTATCATCATGAATTTCATCTTGAGCAATAAACATATCTTGCAAAGTAATATTAAGAAAGTTAGAGATAATTTCCTCTTCTTGTTCAAGAATATCATCAACATGAGAGAAAGGATCATCAAATTGCATTGCATCATAAGGAGAGAGAATATAATCACTTTGAGTAGGAAGATAGTAATCAAGAGGGTTATTCCAAGAGTAGCCTTCATCATAATATTTATCCCAAATAGTATTATCATCATAGTGAGAATTAGACACCCATATCGAATAGCGAAAGCTTGACGAGTGTTAGGATTATGAGATTTTTGAGTATTAGGATTAGATGACTTCTCATGTTTAATTTTCTTAAAAAAATTATTGATCACATGACCATCTTTCCCACAATAATTATAACGAGGTCTATTAGAATTTTTATGATAACCATTATTATGATTATGATTATTAGATTTATTATAATGAGATCTAGACATGAAGGCATGTTCATTAGATTTGATTGAGCCAAAATTAAATTAACTTAGCCTCTTCTTGATGTAAAAGTTGTTGAAAGATAGCATAATTTAATTGTGATGCTAACAAAGGAAGAGATAATTGAGGATGTATATTAGTTATAAATTGCTGAAATTGTCTAGGAAGGCATTTTTAAAAATGACATGAATTAACTGAATTTCAGATAAAGTAACTCCTAAACTAGTTAATTGACTTCGAAATGAATCAAACTTAAGTAAAATATCATCCATGGTTTAGAAATCCGTATACCTGAGATCCTACAATTGATCTTGGAGTTGAATCTTTCGAGATTCAGTTACACTATCGAAAGTGTTTTTCAAAATAGTCCATGTTGCATGTGCTTTAGTACAGTGGGCAATTAATACATATAAATTTGGATGTAAAGAAATGCATATAAGGCCTAAATCCTCACCATTTTTCTCATTCCAAGCATCAATATATGCCTTTGAGGCAGTATTAGTGGGAACATAAGTTGCACTAGTCGCCACATCAAGAATATGTTTAAAATGAAAAAACAAATGTAATATGAGACTTCCAAGCGTGATAATTGGAACTTGTTAATTTAATTTCTAGAATTAACATCAACATAAAGAATTAAAAAACTTAAATACAAGTTGTAGAATACAATAATGGATCTTAAAAAATTAGTTTAACCCGAATAGTAAATACCAATATGCCATAAATATTAAATGTTAAAAAAAATTTAAGTTTTTTGTTAAAGTGATGAAACAAGTTTCAATTACAACCAATGAACGAAATAGCAATTGAAATAAGTTAGATTTGATACAATCAGTTTAAAAATAAAGTGATATCCTGAAATATTGAGGAGAAAAAATGTTTAAACGATTAAACTTTTTTAATGTAGTTAAAGATTTGACTAGATTTTCAAAAATAATAAAAGAGTCAAAGATGGAATAATAATAACCCTGCAATAAGGAATAAGCCTAAAATGTTTAAAAAATGTTAGTATAATGATAATATAAGGAAGGAATAAGAATCTAACTGCAAAACAACATATAAAAATGCTGCCACACCAACCACGAGAGACAAAAACTCAGAGAAAAAAATAACAGAGTCTAAAAAAAGGTGGAGCTACTAGTCTAATGTTGCGCTGGAAGAATGCGAGACTAAACAAAGCAAATGAATCTATTGAAATGCAGGAGGGCAATGCTGTGAAATGAAAGTGTTTAGTAGAGAGACTCTGCGCAATGAATGGGAGAAGGGTTTTAAATGCAAACAATGGATAAAAATTTGCGCTAGGAAATGAATAAGTTGCATAATAAACTATATGCTATGCAATATGGTTTAAAAGGCTGAAATTTGGTCAAAGGTAGCTACGAAGGGAAATGAGAGAAAATTTGCGCAAGGAGGTTAAGAAGTCTACAGTAAATGTGAATACAAAGCAATATGAAATGATGTTGTGCAAAGTGAATAAGAATAAGACTATGCTGCACTAAGATGGGGATAAACTATATGTAATAAGAATGATGGCTAAGCTATATGATAAAAGAAATATACTACGCTGCACAAAGCTGGGGATAAGCTGCACTGGGTTGAAGAACAATACAAAGTTGCAGACAAATAAAAAACTAGCAAAGTATAATGTTGTGATAAAGGAATGAAATGAGAGAAAAGAGAGCGAAAGAAACAAGGTAGAAATGTTGCACAAAGAACTATATGGCAGAGCTATGAATAAGACAAGAAGAATAGGCAATAAGATATACTGCACAAGCAATGGAATCAAGGCAAAGACCCACTTATACTACTGCATTAAAGAAAGAAAAAGTGAAAGAAGGGCTACACTGAAGGAGAGGTGAGGAGAGTTGTGCTATGGAATATAGATTGAATACAAAGAAATATTAATGCAAATCAAAGTATAGAGCCGCGCAAAGGGAGAAAAGAGATAACCACTGTAAGAGGAGATTAATATCATTAATAAAGAGCAGAGATATTGATTAAAAAGATAAAACTAATGGAAAATAGATACAAATATATATAAACCAGGGTTGAAATAAAATAGAGAGATATGCATATATTAAAATATGTAGACAATAAACGTTAGTAGAGAGGAGTTATTATTATAATCCTGCACAAAATGTTAGAGATATATATGAAATCAAAGAAGTGAAAAAGTAAATGAAAAAGAGATATAAAGTAAATCCTGCAGCAAACAAGTTAGATGAGCAGATTTAAATATCAATTTAATGAAGAAATATAGCATGCAAGATTGAAAATCCCTTGCAATTTCCCGACAGAGGGTACAAAAGATCTAGAAAATACTATAAACTAGGGAAACAATAAAAAATGGGTTTGGCGGAGAGCCAGCCAAACTGAAAAAGTCATTCAAAAAATCTGCAACAAAGTGTTAGAGTAATCATTAGTTTGCTTATTAATTAAATCATGTTGATTTAATTAGTTAAGTTATTACTCTATGCTTAAGTTTCACTTAGGAAGCTTTATATTTCTTTAGGGTTTCGGTATCCTTTATAAGGAATCACCGCTTTGTATTTCATTAAGGAGATTGTATTGTAATTCATTATTGTTGAATATAGAAGCTTTTTCTGTCAACATGGATTTCTAGTCTCTGGCTTTTTGGCCTCCATAATTGTTCTTCTGTCTTTGCTTCTCTGTGACAGTCTTGCATGTAGGTGGTCTTGGATAGATTTGTTGTTTATCAAATCTAACATGGTATCAGAGCTCTCCTGTTGTTCTCTGTTCAAGTTTCGTTGAAGCGTGCCAGAAGCAGAAGGTTTCCAAGGGTTTCAGAGGTTTTTTATGAATTTTTTGTTTTGGGTTTTGTTTCTGGTCACTTTGAGCTCAAACAGACATCTCCATTGAGCTCAGAGCACCCAAAAACCCTAGAATACATATAAAACTTGTCCATTTTGGACATCTGGACTCTGGAGGCAAAAAAATTTTGGTTCCTGTGCCGTACGACACAGAAACCGAGGCAAAATTTTAAAATAAATAAATAAAAAATCAATTTTTCTATGGTTTTTTTTAAAAAATAGCGCGGCCAATGCTTTTTAGTGGGCGTCGCCGCCGCACCACCGCGGCCCGGCCCCCGGCTGCGCCTTCACCTCGCGCCACCTGCACCTCCGGCATCTGCTGCCGCCCTGCGGCTAGCTCCGTGGCCCCTGTTGCTCTGCCGCCTCCCGGCACCGCCGCCCTCCGCGGTGCCTTAGCGCCCTGCCGCCCTCTACGGCCCCTCTACGCCCCGCCGGCTCCCCCGCCCCACTGGCCCCCACCGCCATTGGCGGCGCCTTTTTTTAAAACCCGCGGGCCCCGGCCCCTTTTACTTATGCGGGCGGTCACATGGGTGACCAGGGGCTCCGCCCCAGCCCCCTGCGCGTGCCATGCGCCCAGGGGCCGGAGTTTTTTCAGCCCCCGGGGGCTTATTTTTTGGTTTCTGAGGCCTTTCTGACCCTCCTGGAGTGTTTTCGCTCTATCTTGAGCATCCGGGGGTCTTTTTTTGACTTCCATATAC
>MU227831.1:5420062-5459900 GCA_018584345.1 Thuja plicata | reverse complement strand
TAGGTTTTCTCTCCTCTGAGTTTGGCAGTTTATGCACTCTGGTGGATTGCTTGGTTCTACAGGTCCTGGGATCTCTTCTTCTGATTTCATAGCTCACTCTTCTTTCTGACTTCTGAGCTTGTATGCTTCTACTGATGCATTTTTTTTTTGTAAATGCACTGAGATAAAGTGTCTGCTTTTGCATATCTGAGATTTCGAACACCTTGTGTTTGTTTGTACTCGCACTCAGTTATAAAGTGCCATGGGGAGTTATGATATTTTGCCTTTTGTGCTCATCCACCTTTGTCAAGTGAGTGTACCTTCCACAACATTAGCCCATGCTGTGTGTCTATGACACCGTCCTTTATCCTGTGCTTGTACTTTTGTTGCACTTTTGGTGTTCCTGATTCTTCTTCCTACAAATGTTTCTGGCATTGCATTTCAGTGTTCCTGTCACCTCTCCCAGTTCAGCATTATGGGGGGGTTCACCTGTTGGTTCTATTGCTTCCTAGTTTGATTGATTAGCTCTTCAGAATTTGTCTTCTCTACCTGGTCATGCACTTCAGTGGGGGTTCCAGCAGTCCCTTCTGACAGAGTTTACAGTTCCATGCTTCTTGCTCATTCTTGTTCCTCTCTCTGGGACATCTTTTCCCTTTCTTGTTTTGGGTACCTGATCAGGCCTTGTTGCCGGGACCCATCTTTCCTACTTTCTGCAGTAGTTTAGCTATTTTGCTTCTCCCTAAGTTACACTTAAGGGGGGGTGTTAGAGTAATCATTAGTTTGCTTATTAATTAAATCATGTTGATTTAATTAGTTAAGTTATTACTCTATGCTTAAGTTTCACTTAGGCAGCTTTATATTTCTTTAGGGTTTCACCTTTAGGGTTTTGGTATCCTTTATAAGGAATCACCACTTTGTATTTCATTAAGGATATTGTATTGTAATTCATTATTGTTGAATATAGAAGCTTTTTCTGTCAACATAGATTTCCATTCTCTGGCTTTTTGGCCTCCATAGTTGTTCTTTTGTCTTCTCTCTTCTGTCTTTGCTTCTCTATGACAGTCTTGCATGCAGGTGGTCTTGGGTAGATTTGTTATTTATCAAATCTAACACAAAGGAGTTAGATTAACACAAAATCTGATTTCTTCTCCTCAATTGAGATATCTATCAACTATTCCTGCAAACACTCAAACAAGGATTAGTGGCTCTGATACCATGTTAGGGAAATACATAATATGAAATAAAATACAAGAATGAATCCAAGAGAGTGAAGCAAGGAAATGTATTATCAAAGGATGAATGTTGAAACAAGAACAATCAACAATAGCAATGAGAAGCTCCAAGCTCAACACCAAAATAATGTTTTTGAAAGGGGAAAACTAAGAAAAACCCCTTGTGCATAAATATGAATGAGGCAAGAAGCCAAGAGAGAGAGAGAGAGAGAGAGAGAGAGAGCTTGATAAATAGCTCATTACAATGTTGCAAGAATGAGAATGAGAGAAGAGAGAGAAGAAATCCAACTTAGAACCCCTATGAGAACCCTAGAACCCTAAGAAGTGAGTGAGATCCATCTCTTAAATATAGATGAGTGGAGGAGTTTTCATGTAACTCCTATACTCTATGTGTGCCACATTCACATTTGGTGTGTGCCATGTGTTGGAATCCTCTTAAGGAGGAATATCTAATTTCCTTATTAAAGGAATTACAAATATAAGACATGACCTTGGTATATCTTTTAATTACATAGTTACCAAGGAAAGATTAATTCTAACAAGAATCCATATCTAAGGAAACTAGGGCTGTTTGATCCTTCTTTCTAATGGTCTTAGACATGAGATCATATTTCCTAGCCAACTCTACCAACAAATCAACATCTAGAAATACATCTAGAACTATCAATGTTGCTAGACCTAATGTCCAGGGATTGCAAACAGGGATTTGCCTAGTTCTATTACTGTAGAATTAATTGAATAAGTGATATCCATAATAGCCTAGGGTAATAGGGTCTCTACAACTAGACATATAATCAGAGAATAATTAATCACTAACCTTTTTTTTATTTGATCTTGAGAGCAAGGTGATGAATTATTTTGAATAATTTATCTTTACCTTTTGTTCCTACCCTATATCTTTTCTTCCTTCACTGGTTGATGCCTTGTTGGACTCTAGTTGGCTCATCTTCGTTGTTCCTTCAAGTATCTCTCTCTAAACAAGATCTTCTTCAAAATTCTCTGCAACTTCTGAATTTCTCACAACACTCTTCTAAAAAATCAGATAAGTAGAAGACATCAGTGTTGAGTCTATATATCATTGAGTAATTAATGCAATCTAGTCAAGATCTCATAATGTTGTTGTTCAATCACATCAGCATTCACTCTGTATGTATATAGCTCAATTATGTGCTAGCCATGGCGTATGAAGTTGATAGACAATTGACTTTGAAAAGAGAGCTAGAAAAATCCATGATTACTTTTTGTTTTTAAAACCTTATAAAAAGTTTAAAAAACCCAAACAAGAGCTGAATGGCTCAATTTTCTCACTTTTTCATAGCTCAGCAAAGTACTGTACTTTGTAAAGATTTCCTATCTTTCATAAACCCTGTTAATTTATTTAATTTCTTGGAAATGGAATGACAACATGTTTGTCTGCATCTCATTTTGTCATGCTTGACTATGACTTACTTGGAGATTCAGAGATAAGGCTTTACTCTCAGTCACTGAACATTTTATTAACTCTGGGGTTTATCTCAAGACTTGGCGACTGAACAATCTCTTGATCTCTAAATTATTGTGTTGACCATAGTTAAATTCTGAGATTAGGTGACTTACTATCTCCTGATCTCTTAATGTCTAGGATTTAACCATTAAGATTGCAATATTTGGTGACAAGGCTATCTCCAAATCTGTGAATTTTTTCTTTTTGACTGCCAAGATCATGAGATTCAACGCATGATTATCTCCTTATCGTTGAATGTTTGTGCACTAAATTCTAGGATTACGAGATCTGGCACTAACTTTGAAACATCCTTTCTCTCTTAATCTCATAATCTTTCATGTCACTTTGATTAAATTAGGAGAATTAGCACACACCACTCATCTGAGTCTTGATCGACGGTTCATATTTTTTCTCAGCATTCTTTACTTGACTTAGGTCCAATTTGGAGATTTGGTGACCAAACTAATCTCATGACCACTAAATCTTAGCCTTAACTCGGGTATGGTCTTGAGATTTAGCAATAAGAGACATCTCTGAATTGATGAATATAACTTAACTTAACTTTTCTTGACCCAAGTTTGATCTCAAGATTCAAAGATAAAGGTAATCTCTGAGTCTCTAAATGATTTTCTTGACTTGGCTTAAATCACGAGATCAAGTGACGGTCCTAGATCTTTTACTACATCAACAACCCCTATTTAATCTCACTAGACTTTTCTTTAACTGAGGTTCCATTTTGAGATTGAGCGATAAGGCTAATCATTGAGTCGTTGAAGACTTGACTTAAGTCTGCTTTTGTTCTGATATTTACCACCATCCACACATCTAAGACAAGATTCACAATCCTTGCTAGATTTCTGAATACTTTCTTAACCCTAAGTTTATTTGGAGATTGGGAGACAAGGCTTTATCTCATGATCTCTTAATGCTTCCTTTAACCCTAGTATGATTTTGAGATCAAGAGATAACATAAAATCTCTGATTCACTGAATAAAAGTCATGACTCTGGTTTCATTAAGAGATTCAATGCCAGCCGCTTATCATGGTTTTCATCAATGATCCACACTTAATCTCGCAAGACTTTATCTAACCTGAATTTTGTTCTAAGATTTAGAGATAAAGTAAATCACGTGATCTCTGAATAAGATTCTTAACCATGATTTAGTCTAGAGATTTAGAGATAAGAATAATCTCTGAATCACTAAATTTTTTCTTAACCCTAGGTTCTGTTATGAGACTTAGCATATGCAGCCCATCTTGCTAACCTCCTGGACATGTGTCAGCATCTGATCAAACTTAGTCTTGTCTCTCCTGATTGTTGAATTCTTTCTCCTTGGCTTTATTTATCTAGAGATTCAGCGATAGTCGTACATATGACATGTAATCAACGGTAATTTCTCAATCTCTCATGATTTACCTTAACTCAGCTCATGTTCAGAGATTCAGCGATTGACTAATTCTTGTGATCTTTGAATGTTTCCTTTAACCCTAGTTTCTTTTAGAGATTCAGAGATATCTAGAATTTCTTGCAATCACTAAATATACTCTTTAACTCGGCTTAACTTGAGAGATTCAGCACCAACCGCTCATCTCTACCAGCATCAACGGTCTGTACTTGATCTCTAGAGTTTAAAGGACATAACCATTTATTTATGAGATTCAACGACTAACATCAGTTGTCAAGATCTTCACTTTATCGCTCAATCTCCAGGTGTTACCAACTTAACCATGATCTTCTCAAGATTTAGAGATAACCTTATCGCTGAATCGTTGAATGTTTTGAACTAACCACCAATTCTTTGGAGACTTGGAGATAACTGTTGCACAAGATCGCTGAATAAAAAGAACTAACTGCCAACCTTTATGAGACTTGGAGACTTGAAAGACATAAAAGAACATGCACATAAAGGTCAACTTGAAAACATAATAATTAGGGCATGAATTGGCAATTAGAGACAAAAACCCTATGAAAGAAAAACAAGACCTAGGGTTTATAGCTTTCATACATTTTTGGAGAAAAACTTCCTTGGGACACTGAGATTTTTGAAAAACTTTGTAGGCACACTTGAAACCACTTTGATGTTAAGGCACAAAAACTAACATTGGGAACCAAAAATTTTGCACAACTTAGGAAAGATAAAATAGACCCATAAGTGGCTCTATATGAGGATGATTTGAAAGAAAATTCAATGAAAGAAACTAGATCTCTGGGAGGCAGAACACAACTACACTAACCTATTGTAGAAACAAACACACAATAGGAAAACAAACACATGACAAGAAAAAAACACACCTGTACATAGATTACAAAACTACTATGAATGTCAAGAAGAATTAATTAAAGAAAGGATTTAAGAATTTTTGATGCACTGGCAATTCAAATTCCTCACCATCCATATTTTTCAAAAAATATAATATGAATCCTTTCCATGTGATTTATGAATAATAAAAGGCCCCAACCATAGAGATTCAAACTTTTTGTGTTTGCCTTTATCCTAAGCCCTGGCATTCCATTGCAATACCATGTCACTAGGCTGAAATTTTATGGTATTGGCCCTTTTTTCAAACAAGTAATTCATCTTCTGTTGACTTCTTATATTTTTATTATGTCCTTCCCTTCTATTCTCATCAATCTCAATCAATTGGATCATCATGTCATGTAGAGAATCATTTACTTCTAGCTCTTGATCCATGATAAACTTGTATACAAGAAGCAAGTTATTTAGAGGCAACCTGGCATGTACTCCATATACTAGCTCAAAATTTTTATTTCTAGTAGCCACTTTAATTATCACTCTATCAACCCACAAGGATAATTTCAGCTTTGAATGCCATGCCCTCTTGTTTGTCTCTAAGGTCTTCTTCAAAATTTTCATAATACTTTTGTTGTTTGATTCGGCCTGTCCATTTGCTTTTGGATAATATGGAGAGTCATATGATATGACAATTCCATTTTATTAACAAAAATATTGAAACTATCCAGACCTAAAACATTTGGCATTGTCTGTTACTATCTTTAATGGGAGACCAAATCTAGTCATAACATTTTCCATCAAGAAATCAATGACAACTTTACCGGTTTCTCCCTTTATAGTAATTTCTTCAATCCATTTTGTAAAGTAGTCTAAAGAAACTAGGATCTAGCTATGTCCACCACTGGAATTTTCTACAAATTCTCTAATGAAATCAATTCCCCACGTAGTAAAAGGGGTCTGAGCCTACAGTGGATTCAACAATCAAGCACTTGAAAATTTCAGTTTAGAAGAAAACCTTTGGAAAGGTTCACACTTTTGTACAAACTTCAAAGAATCCCTAAAATTATAGGGCCAATAGTAACCCACCCTCAAAATATTGTGAGCAGTTGTCTTAGCAGAAAAATTTCCACCACATAAACCAGCATGCATTTCTTTCATCACTCTATCAGCTTTCCTATCATCGAGACACAACAAGAGGACACCATCCCTATTCTTCTAGTACAGTTCTTCTTGTACTAAGGTGTACTTTTGGGATTGCAATCTTAGAGTTCTCTTCTGATTATCAGACATTGTATTAGGGCACTTATCATTCTTGATGAAGTACACAATATCAAAATACCAAGGTTGTCTTTCATTTCTAGTCAATGTTAGGTATTGCAACTCTATATTATTTACTTGTACCAAATCCATATTATCTTTAGTTGTGAGCTTTTCTAAGCCCAATCCTCTTACTATTTTTATGATATGCATTTCTATATTAAACTCCTAGACCCTATTTATCCATTTGCATCTTTTCTCAGTAACTTCTGACTGGGTGAGAATGTCCTTGACCACTACATGAGGCCCATATGCTATCACCTTTAAACAAACCAAATAAGGCCTGGATGAATTTATAGCCTTGGCTAATGCATATGATTATTTCTCCATCACCTCATAACTCAATTTTGTAGCTTGGAGTGAATTTCTAAAAAATGCAATGGGATGTTCATGTCCTTCCTCATCCTTTTGCAATAATACGACAGCTATTGTATGAAATGATGCAAAAGAGAAAAGTGAGAATGGTTTACTATAATCAGGAGACCTCAAGATAGGGGCTTCATGGATTGTTTTCTTGATCTTATCAAAGGAAAATTGTGTCTCGTCATCCCACTGGAACTTGGCATCTTTCTTTAAAAAAATTATTATAGGTTTGACAATTTCTACAAAGTTGACAATGAACCTTATAACAAAATTAATATTTCCTAAAAAATATTGCACTTCTGTGACATTCTTTGGGGGAACAAACTTTTGGATTGCTTCTATCCTTTCTGGGTCAATCCTTACTCCTTCCTTTGATACAATATTCCGTAACAACTTTCCTTTTGTGACTGCAAACTGGCATTTCTTAGGATTCAAAGACACACCATTTCAATAGCTTTAATGAACACCTTTTCAAGATGATCACAATGATCATTCGCTTCTTTGTAATATGTTTTCAATTCATCTTGATCTCGTAGATAAATTTTTTGGACAATATTCTTACAACATTGAACATCAAGCATCATTGAGTGACATGTGTAACACCAAGCAAAGGAACAGAGAAACCTTTTCCATATTTTTACAAAGATGGAGACACGTTGAAAATCACATGCCTTGGAAGATAATCAAAAATCATTTGATCAATATCTTTACTAAAAAAATGGTATCCAAAATGTCATTCCAAGTGAAAATGGCTTCTCCTGACACTTTTGAGGCTCTTATTAAAAAGGGGAAAAACATTGAAGATGGACTTTTTGAAAAGGTTCCATTAAACATTATACCCCTTCCTCTAACAATGACAAACTGAAATTTTGGAGTAAAAACAAAGGAGTTGTCAATGATAGAGTTAAAAATATCAAACACATCCAAAATGTCTAAGCATCTAATCAGAACAATCAAAATAATCACAACAAAAATCAGAATAATTCATCACAACAACAATCTCAACAAAAACCTCACAATCAGTCCTATTTATTTCCTCACAACAATAATAATAAAAACAACAGCAACAAAAACAAAACCAAACAACACTAATAATTCACTTCTCCCATAGAGTCATTATTGTGGTCTTTTGGCGACTAGTGGATCAAGGTATGATGGTATATCCTAATACTCAGTCGTTTGATGAAAATCAACCAAGCCCGCTTGGTATAAGGACAAAGAATATTGTGATTACCATCGCATAAAGGGGTATGATACCAAGAAATGCATGAAGTTGAGACATTTTTACCAAGACCTTATAGACGATGGAAAGATTGAAGTTGAAGGAAAAAATCCATCATCTTCAAATGTGAAACTGAAAGTCTACAACGAATTGTTTCCTAAACACAATCAAAACAATGCATCCAATGTTATTCCATATAACTATTCCACAAACACCATCACAGGAAATGATCCAACATGTGGGAGTTTAGAAGAGAATGACATCTTTGGTTTTGATGAACTCTATGGGCATATTGAAGAATCTAAATACCATGTGAACACTCTAACACTCAAAGGTGCAACTTGCAATGCTACCACCCAAAGACCAAGAGTTACTGTCCAAGTTGTTAACAATCCATCAACTTTTGTAAATCCACTAGTTACACCATCCATAGCTACTCGGCCCGCTTCATGGTATGATTTGTTAGCCTAGCTAGGAAATACACCTGCACATGTATATATCCTCGAGCTTCTTTGCATACCTCTCATCCAGAAAGAAGTTCTTGAAAATTCCCTTAATGAGTCTCGTGTTCCTAAAAATATTAACGCTTCCTAGTTCCAAGATATGATCATAAATTTAGCTACACAAGAGCATTTGGTCTTTAGTGACAAATATTTATGTGGCCCAGTACTCCATCACAATAAATCCCTCCATATTTAAGTCAAATTCACTCCACTAAAATCAAACAAGTCCTTATAGATGGTGGATTTTGTCTTAATCTATGTACATTAAAAATGATCTGAAACATTGGTCTTTCTAAAGACCTTCTTGATGCAACTAAAATAATCACAATAAAGGCCTATGATGATAGATAAAGGGAGAGAAAAGGTTTAGTAACACTCGCTCTACAAGGGGGCCCAGCCCTAATTGAAATGGTTTGTCATGTGCTTGACCTTGATTTTCCATACAATATCTTGTTGAGACGACCATGGATACATGCTATCAAAGGTGTACCTTCTACCTATTGAATCAATGTCTGAAATTCCCATATCATGGTAAAGATATAACTATTCCTGGAGATCCTGAGCCCTTTTAGTATTGCAAAATATTGGAGGGTAAACAGTCAAATTATTTTCCTTTGAATTAATTTTCTCAAGCTATTGAAAAGGACGCCCCCATCCCACCTTTAATTCAACAATCTTCCTCTAAGAGTGTTGAAGAGACATCAGAAATCCCTTAGACCAATCCAAAGGAAAAGAGAAATTCATTGAAGAAAAAATTCCTAAGTCAAAGAAGAAAACAAAATTCATAGATCAAGGCATGGGGAAATATAATTTTGAAATGTGCATTGGATAGCTACCCTTGTCTCCAAAGTCTTATGGAAAACCTTCACAACTAACTCCCTCAGGAGGAAAAAATATCATGAAATGCAAGAAGAAAACTTTTGAACACTGGGGATCCTTATCAGATGAACACATGGAATCCAATGCCCTAGATTTTCTTTACAAGGAAGAAGAAGAGAAACCATTAACATTTCCTAAAGACAATTATATCAAAGCCATTCTCATTGTTGAAAGCATGGGATATCATGGTACTGGTATTGGAGAAAAAGAAACGGGGAGAAGGACCCTCATTACAGCAAAAGGTTACCCATGTGGTAAAGGATCAGGCTCCTTAGAGCCTAAGACTAACTTTTCTAAGGACTATTGTTTAGTTGAATCTAACTCAAACACCAAAGAGGAGTTCTTTAAAGTACCTTTCCAATACATTAAAGATGACCTTGATGTCTATGCTTGTGTCCTTACCATCACAAAAGATGACCTTTCATCCCCTAGCCTTCCCCTCAAAAACTATGAACTAATCGATTGGGATAAGCAAGATTCACTACCATCCTTAGACATGTGGGATTCAGATGAGGTAGTGTTAGCACTCTTTGAACTTAACATTCTCTGAGAATATGAGCATCATATCTAGTACAATGAGAAAACCTACTTAGGTAGCCAGGTCAACACTCTTAGTCACAAAAATGAAAAAGAAAATAAAAATAAAAAAGACAATAAAATATCCCCTGGTGAAAACCTCTCGCAGGCACCTTCAGATGAAGAAAAAGATAAAATAAAGGACATATCCTCTAGTGAAAACCTTTTTGAGGTGCTAGAGGAGGGATAAGTTGACCTTCCATTCATATCTTTGCAGCCAAAAAAATCCTCCATCCCGATAGAAGACACAATAACAGTCAACCTTAGTACAGAAGAAGATCCAAAAGCCACATATATTATAGCATCACTTAATGATCAAGAACATAAATTTATGACTGAATTATGCAAGAAGAAACAGATCAATTTTTCTTGGACTTACAAAGATATGCCCAGGATACAAATTTAGTTTTACATAATATTTTCGTTGATCCAAAGTTGAAACCTGTTAAGCAGAAATTACGCAAGATGCAACCATAAGCGGCTTTGTTAGTCAAAGCTGAGCTTCAAAAAATGTTGGATGTCAAGATCATTTAACCAATTTATTATCCCAAATGGGTCTCTAACACTGTACCAGTAGGTAAACCTATTGGGGGCATCTATATTTGTTTAGACTTCATAGATTTGAACTTAGCATGTCCTAAGGATGATTTTCCGCTACCCAATATTGACATTATAATGGATTTGACTCCTGGACATGATATGTTGTCCCTCATGGATGGATTTTTTGGGTATAACCATATCAGAATCACACTAGAAGACCAACACAAGACTATATTCACAACTCCTTAGGGTACATTATGTTATCAGGTCATGCCCTTTGGTCTAAAAAATGTAGGTACAACCTATCAATGAGCCATGACCATAATATTTCATGATCTCCTGCATGCTATTATGGAAGATTATGTGGATGACCTTTTGGTAAAATCAAAGACATGAGACTCACATATTTCTGTCCTCACAACAATCTTTGAAAGATTGGGAAAATACAAGCTTCCGCTCAATCCCAAAAATGTGTCTTTCGAGTTCAATCTGGCAAATTGTTAGGCCACATTGTGTCTCGTAGAGGCATAGAAGTTGATCCAAAGAAATTTTCCTCCCAAGACATTAAAACAACTATACATTCTACAAGGAAAACATCGGTCCATCGGGAGATTCGTGTCACAGTTGGCTGATAAAGTGCATTGCTTTTCTCACCTATTACGCAAAAATATCAAGTTCCAATGGGATTTCCTATGTCAAAAATCATTTGAATGGATGAAAGGATATCTAGCTAACCCTCTGGTGCTAGTATCACTTTTCTTAGGCAGGCCTCTAATTTTGTACATATCAGCTACTAAAGTTGCACTGGGTTCTCTTTTAGCATAGTTAGATGAAAATAGAAAAGAGCGAGCAATCTATTATCTCAACAGAACACTTGTGGGTTATGAACTGAATTACTCACCTATTAAAAAATATTGTCTGGTCATTGTCTTGTGTACACAAAATTTTTATCATTACATGATTAATCATAAGATACAACTTGTTACAAAAATTGATCCACTCAAATATATGTTGTCTAAATGAAGGCCATGTTAGAAATGTTGTCCCCCAAGACATTAAAATAGCTATGCAATCTATAAGGAAAACTTTGGTCCATCAGGAGATTCATGTCATAGTTGGTTGATAAACAGCATCCCTTTTCTCACCTATTATGCCAAAATATCAAGTTCCAATGGTATTTCCTATGTCAAAAAGTGTTTGAATGGATGAAAGTATATCTAGATAACCCTCCAGTGCTGGTATCGCTTGTCTTAGGCCGGCCTCTAATTTTGTACATATCAGGTACTAAAGTTACACTGGGTTCTCTTTTAGCATAGTTAGATGAAAATGGAAAAGAGAAAGCAATTTATTATCTCAGCAGAACACTAGTGGTTTATGAACTAAATTACTAACCTATTATAAAAGATTGTTTGGTCATTGTCTTATGTACAAAAAATTTGTATCATTACATACTTAATCATAGGATACAACTTGTTGCAAAAATTAATCCACTCAAATATCTATTGTCTAAAGCTGCTCTTACTGGATGCACTGCTAAATGGGTCATGATTCTGAGTGAATTTGACATTATCTTTGTGGATTGAAAAGATATTAAAGGCCAACTGATTTCAAATCAGTTAGCTGAAGCACCTATTCAAGGGGACCATCCAATTATTAGAGATTTTCCAGATGAATCAGTTCTCATTACTACCCCAAGTATCCCATGGAAGCTTTATTTTGATGGATCTTTCACACAAAAAGGATCAGGGTAGGTATTTTGTTTGTCGCACCCTAAGGGGACATCATCCCTAAATCTTATAAACTACAATTTCCATGCACACACAATATTGCAGAATATGAGGCCTTGGTGATACGCCTTCGCCAAGCCGTCCAATGGAAAATCCTCAATTTACTAGTTCTTGGTGACTCTCAATTGGTTATCAAGAAATTCATGGATGAATATTAAACAAAGGATGAAAAATTACTCCCCTACAGTCACATGGTTGAATATCTGAAACAACATTTCATATAAATTGTCTTCCAACAGATCCCAAGGACAAACAAAAAAGCAGTCAACACTATGGAAAAAATTGGATCTTTGATATTCATGCCTGAACATAGTTCATGGTGTGAGTTTCTCATTGAGAATATTATGGTCCCTACCTATGACCAACCAAAGACTAAGATGGTGTTGAAACCTAGGATTTATAAGCATAAGGACATGTTTAAACAATTCAGATCCGCTTAATTGACTAGCCTTTTCCCAAAGATTGAAGGCTTGCATTTTCCCTTTATCGGTGAGATGATGATCCTTTAACCTTAAGGGAATGTGCTTAGCCCATGCATGTCTAGGTGGGGTCATAGGTATTCAAAGCATTGATCAAGTTAGGATTCAATCGACGACTAGTGTGTTTCCTAAATAGATAAATTGCAGGGTCTTTAACCTTAAGGCATCACACCATAACGATGCATATCCTGGCCCACTGAAGTCCAAGTGGTAAAAAGGATGATGCATGGTTAAATTTCAGACATGATCTATAGTAGGAATGATGAATCAAAGGTAGAGATTTAGGACTTTTAACCTATAAGGTAACTAACCATAACGACACGCGTCCTAGGCTCACAGATTATGAAAGATATGATCATTTGTTAAAACTTGGGAAGCATCGACGGTGGGCATGTTGCCTAAAAGAAAAGATACATGATTCCATTACATGGTGATGCCACATGTTTTCAACTGATAGAGACATATAAAGGTGTGGCAACGACATTGACAAGTTTCAAGGGTGGCGACTATGAATCTGTTTGAAGAAAAAACAATGTGATCTTCAGGAAATGTTAAGGAAGAAGAGGATACATGCATATACATTGTGAAAGATTCTTATGGAGATGAAGGATACTAGAGGGTGGTTAATGATGTTGACATCCCTGATAAACATGGTGTGACCTATTCAACATGCAAGGAAATATATCCATTATCAGGAGCAATTATTTTTCATAAGCATATGGTAGAAGCACCATAATGATCACATGTAGAGATATTATTATTGAAGGAAAACTACAAAAGACTTATTGATTCATTGATTATCATAAAACCTAATTGGTTGATAACTGATAGTTTGAACAAGGATGTTAATCATTCTTTTATTATGAATAATGTCTAGTTTTTGATCTAGGGATTAGGTTTTAGTTACCAATAAGCACATCAGTCTGAGGCTTGTTTGCATCCTTTGGAATACATGTAAATAAGGATACCAAGACCATGTGGACATGAATATTATCATGGTTAATATAGTTAGATTGGATAGTTTTGATCAACAACTATAACATGGATCTAAATGTATCATTTTGCAAAATCGATAAAGATAAGTCCCCCTTTTCTCTCATCTGTAGGAATTGATTCATTTTCATTTTCAATTAGTCCCTTGGATAAAATATAGATTTTCTTCAAAGTGATATTTTGATGTTGTATGCTATTGATTAAATTCATAGTTTCTATTGTCAATTGGTCTTTTCATCTTGCATGGGTAAAGTCAATTGATTTTGGCCATAATCAATCAGTCTGTCATTTGAAAAATGATATCCAATTGAGATAACTATGAATTTATCCTAATTTATATGCTCATGTCATAATACCTTTGAAGTGATATTTTTAATATAAACTATCTCTAAGGTTGTACATAGGATTGGGATGAATTTTGACTCTATTGCCCATGATATAATAAGGCACTGGGCTATATACATATTGGATTATGGTTATTTAGTTCATTGTTCATAGTTTTGTGATATTCTATCCATCTGTCCGTTTCAATTCACATTCATATTTACAAATATTATCTTAATAAATTAAAGTATTTTAGTTAGCATTTTATGACACATTACTTTTAGTTAAGATTTCTCTCAAGTACCTTGCCATATTTTGAGAGAAATAAGTTTGAGGTATACTTTATCTTCTATAAAAAGCCTTGATATTTGGAGGATAAATCTAAGGTATAGGCCTACCAGCCTTGGTTCTACAGAGCTATAATTGTAGAAGGTTTAGCCTTGTCTTGGTTGAAACCTTGTTAGTGTGCCAAATCACTTGGGTTCCCTAGCATTGGATTGGCAAGTCCATAGAAAACTCAATCTGTTGATTTGAGCACCAACAAATTGGTGACTCTACTAGGGATATTGTTGTGAGGACAGATTTTAGAATTTTTGGTAAAGATAGGCTCTGCTGGGAAAAAGAACTCAGAAAACATTAAGTATTTTCCTTCTAGCAAGAAGGTGGCGACTCTGTAAATTTTATTTAATTATATCTTGGTGGACTATTTTTTTATATTAAGTTTTCATGTGGGGTAGAAGATCCTTTCATCCAAATCAACTTGAATTAGATTTGCACAAAATCTTAAGGAGGGGTAAGGATTCAAATAAAAAGATGATGTATGTACCACGCATGATATACCCTGATAGGGATGATCAAGAATTTTCCTGTGAATAATTCCCTAGTTCAAGTCATCATAGTCATGAGAATAATGATGAGAATTGTGATCCTTTTTCCCAAGTTGATAGGGAATAACATGAGTCTCAGCATGGTAAAAATCAAAAGATGACTAAAATAGAAGAAAGGGATAGGAAATGGGATGATGTATTTCATGAAATAGCTAGTGTAGGCTCAAATGATGAAGAAATGGTTAGGGCTCTTAAGAGGCAACCAGAGGATATATTAAGGAAGATAATAATACAAAGAAGTGTAATCAAATCACTAAGAGATAAAGAAGTGACTAAGGATGATAGAAATGGTGTGTAAAATCCTCCTCATACAAAGAATGGGGGCACATTTTTAGCAGTGATCATACTAATCCCTTGTTTGAATCAGACAATAGAGGAAGGCGTGAGAAAAAAAACAATGGTAATGAAAGAAGTGGTCATTGGGGACAACTAAATAATGGAGAACATAATAACCATGACATTAGAATGAATCCTAATAGATCTAACCAATATCAACATCATGGGCATAAAAATGATGGAAGAATGTATAATGGATATCAAAATAATAGGGGGCAGAACTATGGCCCAAGAGATTATAATTTATCAACCTGAATTTTGGACCGAGAATGAATAATCAAGGATTCTAGAATTCAAATCATCATAATCCAAGGCATGGAGAAATCAATCAAAATGGAAACAACTATACAGCCCCAATGGTTTTTGATAGATATAGACAATTAGATTTTTATGGCATAAGGGGATACCCTAATGACATAAAAAATGAATTAAAAAATGCAATTCCAAAGTTTCCAAGGAATGGATCAAAATCAGTTGAAGTGCATTGTATAAATTTAAAGAATGTTATCTAGGAGTTTGATTAATTTAATGAGGATGTATACATGAAGCTTTTTGTTCAACCTCTTATAGAAGATGCAGCAGGATGGTTTAGAATGTTTCCAGATAGATCCATATCTAGTTGGTATGAATTTGTTAATCAATTCATAGAACAATTCAGTGATCATAATGACACTTCTTTTGCATCACATGAATTGACAAGTATGAAGAAAAATCAGAATGAATCTGTGGTTGAATTCAACAAAAGATTCAACAAAGTTTTAAATAGGATTCCAAGAGATATTCAACCTATTGATGCCTTTTTGATAAATTTCTACATGGGTGCTTTTGATAGTAAGACCAATTACGAAATCAGATCTCATAAGTTGTCTACTTTAGCACATGCTCTAAAAATTTCCATAGCTATTGAAATGATAGGAAGGCATTTGGTATAATTGCTAAGAGGGAGGACACTCTATTGTTCAATACAAAAGAGCCTAATTAGTACAAGGAGTAATATAAATTAGATAAGCTTATGAATATGATAAAAGTCCTCCAAATGAATAATGTAAAAGATAAATTTAAGTACAACTAGATTAATCGACCACCATACAAAAATGAAAAATATAGACTGCAGGACATGCCTTATAACATAGCGTTGAAGGATGGGAAACAAGTGGACAAAGAATTGCATACTCCTGATCCATTGATAAGAAACAACCATCTTGTGGAAATCTATCCTTAGTGTGAAGCCTGCATATTACCAAATTCTCCTGAGCATTGTGTTGTGGCCCAAAGATGGAAAGAGGATGAAGATCAAAATGATGATCAACAACCCACAATGAATAATTTATTGATAGATCCTATGTGGGAATATGATGATTATAGCTCTTCAGATGAGTACTACTACAAGGATGACCTCAATAGAGTGTACCAATATGGTGATTATTAGAAGAGGACTCCATGATTAAGAAAATTGACACAAGAGGAGAAGAGAGCATACACAATAGCTGCAGTTGAAGAAGCAAAAAGTAGTTACAAGTTAAGGAATAGAACAGTTAATGCAGATCAAGGGAAACTTGACCAAAGAAATGATCCAAAGAGGTGGA
The DNA here is from genome assembly GCA_018584345.1 of Thuja plicata. NCBI lineage: Eukaryota > Viridiplantae > Streptophyta > Pinopsida > Cupressales > Cupressaceae > Thuja > Thuja plicata. The sequence continues at coordinate 5,443,159 of MU227831.1, read as the reverse complement.
AGCACAAAACAATTTCTCAATAGAAATAGGTAGAACCTCAGGACTTTCCAAAAATATCAAGAGAAAACATGGTCAATAAATCTCTTCTCAATGAATGTTCTTTCATGTCTAATGCATTATCTCAACTTAAAATATTTGTTCCTTTGATTGAAATAGTTAAAATACCTAAATGCAAAAATGAAGCTTTGAAAATATTGTCTAATGTAGGTAATAAGGAACATCTTAACCAAGAAGTAAAGGATCCTCCAGTTATTTATCTAGGAACTAATTTAAACAAAAATGGAAATCAAATTGATCCTTTCTATCTTACACTATTGATAAACAATAGATTGGTGAAGAATTGTATGATAGACTCTGGTATAGCAGTAAACATTATGCCTAATGATTTAATGAAAGAATTAGGAATGAATGTTGATACCAAATTTGGTATATGTTATGCTATGGATAATAGATCAGTTCTTATTGTAGGCATAATAAAAATGTTGAATTTAAATTTCCTGCATGTCTTGAAATGACATATAAAATGAATATTATTGTGGCTGAAGTACCTACAAATTATGGGATGCTTCTATCTAGACAATGGTCCAGTTTAGTAGGAGGTAGTATTCAACTAGATCTTTCTTATGCTTCTATTCCAGTGAATGGCAGGGATGTGAGAATTGACAAGGAAACTCAAAGTCCATATATTATTGAGGATGTGGATCCAAGCCTGGTTACACATTTTTGTCACTCTGGTATGGATAACTTTCAGGTAAGTATTTTAAAAGATGCAATGCAGACTACTGAACCTATTGGGTTACATGCAAAAGTAAGTAATAATACAATTTGGAAAATGTATTTTGATGGTGCTTGTTGTAGGGATGGTAATGGAGTTGGTGTAATTTTCTTTGCCCCTTATAAGAAAATATTCATGTATTCCTTTTTATTAGATTTTGAATGTACTAATAATGTTGAAGAGAATGAAGATTTATTACTTGGTTTGAAAATAGCTAATAAACATGGAATCAAATGTGTAAGTGTCTTTGGGGATTCTGAACTAATTTTTTCTCAAGTTAGAAATAAATTTGTTGCTAAGCATCCTCATCTTAAAAGGTATAGAAGTGAAGTATGGGATTCTATAGAATGTTTTGATGCTTTTTATATTAACTGGAAAGATAGATCAAAGAATATCCTTACAGATGTTTTGGCTAATTTGGAATTAAAGCATAATGGCATTCCTTGTGAAGACATATTCCAAGTAGAAGTTAAAACCAGGTCTGTTGTACCTGACAATGTTAACAATTGGAAAATATTTGAGGATGATAGAGACATAAACATATTCCTAGCATGTGAGAAATAATATGAAGACCGATTGATAGACTTGAATGCTCATTTTGAAATATAAGATGGGAAGGAAATGTTGTTGGAAAGGAGGTCATTCAGCTTAAAACCAATAAGGTTCCAAAAGGCCTTATAGCAATGGAGAGATTGTTTGATAATAGAGATTCAAAGGTGGAAAAGAAAAACACTAATGTCCCAATGGATGAAGTAGAAAAGATAAATTTAGGAAATGAAGAATCTCCAAAAGAATTATTTGTGGGTAAAAGTTTAACTCCCAAGATCAGAGCAGACATCATCAAATTATTGATAAAGTATAGCTATATATTTTCTTGGTCCTATGATGACCTTAAATCTTACCGTGAAGACCTCTTCCAACATGAGATACCTTTAAAGCCTAATGCCAAACCATTCATGCAATGGCGGAGACCAATAAACCCTACTTTATCTACCAAGATGAAATATGAATTAATCAAGATGAGGGATGTTGGTATAATAAAGTTGATTAGACACTCAACATGGATTTCAAATTTGGTTCATGTCAGAAAAATAATGGTGATATCAAACTTTGTGTAGATTTTAGGAATCTAAATATATCATCATTAATGGATAATTATGCATTACCAAACATGGAAGCATTATAGAGAAAAGTCACAGGAAATGAATTATTATCAATGATGGATGGTTTCTCAGGGTTTAACTAGGTGAAAGTAAAAAAAAAAAAAGAGGAACAATATAAAACAATATTTACTACACCTTGGGGTACTTATGTATATGCTAGAATGCATGTTAGACTCACTAATGAAGGGGCTAATTTCCAAAGAGAAATGGATGTGGCCTTTGAGGACTGCATTGATGTGATTATGGTGATATATCAAGATGACATAACTGCTTATTCCAAAAGGATAGAAGATCATTGCAAACATTTGGAGAAAATCTTTCAAAGAGCCCTTGAATATGGGATATCATTGAACCCAAAGAAATGTCATTTTGTAGTCACTGAAGGAAAATTATTAGGGCATATTGTATCCAAATATTGAGTAAGAAAATACCTTGAAAGGATTGCAAGAATAGATAAAATTGAGGTTCCAAAGAGTGTTAAAAAGATCCAATCCTTCTTTGGACAAATAAACTCTGTGAGGAGGTTTGTCCCAAATTTTTCAAAACTAATTAAACCAATTGTTTTTTTGTTGAAGAAGGGTGTAGACATGAAATGGACTGGTGAAGCTTTAGAAACATTTGTAAATATTAAAAAAGGCAATCAAGGAAGCCCATGTCCTCAAGTCTCTGGATTATACTAAACCATTTCAATTATTTTCTTTTGCATCATACTACACCATTATGTTGTCTTGTTGGAAAAGAGTAATGAAGTGTATGAACAACCAATAGCATTCTTTAGCAAGACCCTTCAAGCCTCTGAGTTAAATTATGACATTAATGAGAAACAAGCTTATGCACTTGTGAAAGCAATAAAATCCTTTAGGCCTTATTTGGTTGGAGAAAAAGTGGTGGCCTATGTTCCTAATGCAGTAATAAAGGATATATTTAGACAGTCAGAAGTCATTGGGAGAAGATGTAGATGGGTGAATCAAATTCAAGAATTTGATATAGAGATTCAGATCACTAAAAATTTTAGAGGACAAGTATTAGCAAGATTGATGACAAAATCAAATATGGATGCATTACAGGTCAATCAGGTGGATTTTAGTGAAACTTAGACTAGTATTGAAAGGTGTCCATGGTATGCTAACATAGTACATTTCTTAAAACACATGAAATGTCCAAAAATCCTTACACATAGTCAGAAAAGAATAGTAAAATTGCAGGCATCTAAATATGTTTTGATACAAGGAGATCTATACTGGAAAAACATGGATGGTGTACTTCTTTTTTGTTTAGATGTATACCAAGCAAAGAAAGTGCTTAAGGAATTTCATGATGGGGCATGTGGGGGACATTTTTCAGCAAAAACCACTGCCCAAAAAATATTGAATGCAGGATACTATTGGCCTTGTTTGTTTAAAGACTGCCATGCCTATATTTAGAGATGTGAAGCATGTCAAAATTTCTTAGGAAAACTCAAATATAATGGTTCATTACCTCTTAATCCCATGTCTACTTAAGAACCATTCTAAATGTGGGGAATAGAATTCATAGGAGAAATCACTGATGCTTCTAGTGGTGAACATAAATGGATTTTGGTGGCCACTAACTACTTCACTAAGTGGGTGGAATCCATACCTACTACACAAGATACTAGTAAAGTGGTGATCAAATTCCTAATTGAAAATATATTGACAAGATTTGATGTTCCTCATAAGATGGTTTGTGATAATGCTATGTGTTTCAGATCTACAGAGTTCACTGAATTTCATGAGAAATGTGAAATAAAGATTTATTATTCATCCCCTTATCACCCACAAGGAAATGGCCAAGTAGAATCTAGTAACAAGAATATAATGAAGATCATCAAAAGAATGTTGAACAATGACAAGAGATCATGGGATTCAAAGTTACCACTTTCACTTTGGTTAGAAAAAATTACAATTAATAAGTCTACTGGATATGCACCATATGAACTTGTCTATGGAAAGAAAGCTCATTTACCATTGAATAATTTGTTACTAGTGTACAATTTTTTTAATAGAGAATAGCGGGAGAAGGTGGACTTCATGGACCATAGATTTAATCAGCTTGCAGAATTGGATGAAATGAGGAATCAGACTCAAGAGAGAAATCATGAATTACAGCAGAAAGTGAAGGTTTTGTTTGACAAGAAGACCACAGAAAGGAATTTTTAGGAAAGAGAATTAGTTTTGAGATGGAATGTAAAAGATCAGGACAAAGGCAAACGTGGAAAATTTGATGCTCTATGGGTAGGTCCTTTTTTCATCATTGGTAAAGGAGGTGAGAATTCTTATCTCTTACAAGATTTAGAATTTTTTCCTCATGAGATTCCTGTGCATGGTCATTATCTTAAACCCTTCTCTTAAAAGGTGCAAAAGGCAAGTTTTTCTTCTCCATTTGTGCAATATGTATTGTATTCCTTTATTCTTCTAATAGTCTACTTCTCCATAGATAGTTGGGATCTTGTAGTGTCCAAGTATAAACACACATCCCCAAAAAGAGTCACTGGTGGAACCCAAGATTTATAAGCATAAGGACATTTTTAAACAATTTAGATCTGCTTAAACAACTAGCCTTTTCCTGAAGATCGACAGCTTGCATTTTTCCTTTATCGGCAAGATGAGGATCATTTAAACTTAAGGGAATGCACCTAGCCAATGTGTGTTTAGGTGGGGTCAGAGGCAATCAAAGTGTTGAGCAATTTAGGATTTGATGGATGGTCAGTGTTTTTCCTAAATGGATAAACTGTAGGATCTTTAACCTTAAGGCATTGCACCATAATGACATGTATCCCGGTCGCACTAAAGTCCAAGCGGTAAAACAGATGACACATAGTTAAAGTTTGGACATGATCTACGGTCAGCGTGATGACTCAAAGGTAGAGAAGTGGGAATTTTAACCTCTAAGGAAACGTACCATAACGACACATGTCCTAGGCCCACCGATTATGAAAGACGTGATCATCTGTTAAAACTTAGGAAGCATCGACGGTGGGTGCGATGCCTAAAAGAAAAGATGTGTGATTCTTACTCTTCAAGTCATTACGCAGTGATGCCACATGTTTTCAATCAATAGATATGTATAAAGGTGTGGTGATGACATCGATAGGTTTTGAGGGTGGCGACTATGAATTTGTTTGAAGACAAACAATGTGATCTTCAAGAAATGTTAAGGAAGAAGAGGATACATGCAAATACATTGCGAAGGATTCTTATGAAGATGAATGATACCAGAGGGTGGTTAACGATGTTGACATCCCCGATAAACATGGTGAAGCTATTTGACATGCAAGGAAATATATCCATTATCAAGAGAAATTATTTTTTATAAACATATGGTAGAAGCACCATAATGATCACATGCAAAGATATTATTATTGAAGGAAAACTACAAAGACTTATTGATTCATTGATTATCATAAAACCTAATTGGTTGATAACTAATTGTTTGAACAAGGATGTTAATCATTATTTTATTATAAATCATGTTTAGTTGTTTATATAGGGATTAGGTTTTAGTTATCAAGAGGCACATCGATCTAAGGCTTGTTTTCATCCTTTGGACTACATATAAATAAGGATACCAAGACCATGTGGACAGGAATATTATCATGGTTAATATAGTCAAATTGGATAGTTTTGATCAACAACTATAACATGGACCTAAATGTATCATTTTCAAAAATCAATAAATATAAGTCCCCTTTTTCTCTCATCTATGGGAATTAACTCATTTTAATTTTCAATTAGTCCCTTGGATAAAATCTATAGATTTTATTTAAAGTGATAGTTTGATGTTGCATGCTCTTGATTAAATTCATAATTTCTATTGTCAATTGGTCTTTTCATCTTGCATGGTTAAAGTAAATTGATTATGGCTACAATCAAATGGTATTTCATTTGAAAAATGATATCCAATTGAGATAACTATGAATTTATCCTAATTTATATGCTCATTTCATAACACCTTTGAAGTGATGTGTTTCTTGTAAATTGTCTCTAAGGTTGTACATAGGATTGGGATGATTTCGACTCTATTGCCCATGATAGAATAAGGCACTAGTCTATATACATATTGGATTATAGTTATTTAGTTCATTGTTCATAGTTTTCTGATATTCTATCCATCTGTCCTTTTCAATTCACATTCATATCTATAAACATTCTCTTAATAAATTAAAGTATTTCAGTTAGCATTTTATGACACATTGGTTTCAGTTAAGATTTCTTTCAAGTACCTTGCCATATTTTAAGAGAAAGAAGTTAGAGGTATACTTTATCTGCTATTAAAAGCTTTGAGATTTGGAGGATAAATATAAGGTATAGGCCTACCATCCTTGGTTCTGCAGAGCCATAATTGCAAAAGGTTTACCCTTGTCTTGGTTGAAACCTTGTTAGTTGGCCAAATCACTTGGGTTTCCCAGGATTGGATTGGCAAGTCCATGGGAAAATCAATCTTTTGATTTGAGCACCAACATATGGTATCTAAACTTTCCCATCCTAATTCCCCCTGGTACAATGAAATTTATAACTACCTTAAGGAAGGGGCTACCCTACTTACCCTCACCCCAAATCAATGTAAGACCTTCATCCGCAGAACCTCATGTTACAAAATCCTTGGCAATACCCTATTTTAGAAACACTTCGATGAAACTCTTCTGAGGTGTCTAAATCTAGAGGAAGTGCAAACATCCTTAGAGGAGGTAAATCAAGGGATCTGTCAGGCCCATTCTAGTGGCCTCACTTTGGCCAAGAAACTATTATGTATTGGATATTATTGGCCTTCTATAGAGCAGGATGCCTATCACTATGTAAAGAAGTGTGTGCCTTGTCAGCAGCATGGAAATTTGATACATGCCTCCTCCCAATCTCTTCAACCTACCATCACACCTTGGCCTTTTTCTCATTGGGCACTTGACCTTGTTGGCCAGATATTTCCAAATTCTTCCAATGGCCACAAATATATCCTTGCTGCCACCGAGTACTTTTGATGCAGCAACATCCTGGGTTAGTTGGCAATCATGTGTCACAAAAAACATGTTTTGGTTTAATTTCTATTTTTGTAGTTAACTTGGTTGGAGATCTGAGGTGCTTGGTCACTTTGGTGGTAGTTCTTAGTTGGAATATGTATTGCTTCACTGTTGGACTCGGTGACTGGACTCGGTGGTGTTTGGTGTTGTTATTTTTGGTGATATTCTACTTGAGGTATATTGCTCGATGGTGGTTATTCGGTGTGTGCAGCTTGGTGGTGTCTTTCTCAGTAAGATATTACTTGGTGGTGTTTTTTTGGTGGAGTTCTTCTCAGTTGTGTCTTTCATCGAGTGTTGTGGCTCTTGGTGTTCTTGTTTATCGACTGGTTGTTGGGGTTCACCGAATTGTGTTTTTGGATTGGGTGAACATTGGAGATTGCATTAGTGATTTGAGGGGGTCATTGGGATCATGCTGAGTTCTGAGGCATGCAGATTTGTGGCATTGGATCTTGTGTGGACCTAAATTTGGGTTGATATGTTCTCCTATGTATTTTGTTATTATTTGTAGCCGACTGGTGCATTTAATATATGTTCATTGTGGAGTGTATGGTCGACTAGGTCATTTAATATTTGTTTGCAAGATGACTTGTGGCAAGTGTGTATAAAAGAGAGTCTAGGTTGATGTTTAGAGGGGACATAAAAGGATGGAAAGATAGATGGAGGATAGCAGAGTAAGCTAATAAGATGAAATATTGTAAGTTGTTGTAGATAGTTGTAGGTGGGTAGACAGAAATTGTAGATTGGTTGGTGGCTTGCGAGCACAAGTTCACATCTGATTTTTTCCACTTAGCTATAGGGTAGATAGATAAGGTTGGATCCTATGAGATCTTGTTGAATCTTTTGATGTAATTGGCCCTAACTAGGAAGGCCTTACAACTCAACATTTTGCATGTAATTGAAATTTTGAGATAATATAAGTTGACACTGATATCTCTTGTGTTGTGTTGTTTTCGTTGTATGGTTCTAGTTGTTGGCTACAAGTTTGGAAAATCATTTATTGGATCCTTTGAGCTTGACTGCATCAAGTGGTATCAAATTTGTTGGTTCATTTCTTTGGGAGCTTAAGGTTTTTGAAGATCTAGAAAGGAAAGGAAAGGAAAGGTCCTTTTATAGTCCACTATACCAACCATATGTTTTTGAGTCTACATATGGTGACAACAATAGGAGACGACCCCATACTCCTTGCAGGAGGCATCCATTATGATACAAATGAGGCATACATACCCTAACCCCTAGTGGGATTTGAACTTGTGATGGCCTCCCTTTCAAGAGTACAATTTCTCCACCCCCTAGGGAGATTGCAGATCTTTCTAAGGAAGTGGAAGCAAGGATAACAAAAAGATTTAGATATGAGATGATGGTAATGAAGAATGAAATCATAGAAGGTACTATAAATATTGGATTGCATAAAGGTCCGAGAATGGATGATGGTTATGAAGAATTTGCTGAAGATTTTGAAACTGCTGGATCTAGTGGCAATGATAGGGCCAATCAAATAGAGAGATCTGGAGGAGACAGATATGATTGGTTGCAGAGATCTAGAGCTCAGTTGAGTACAAGCTATCGAATGGAGGTTTCCAAATTTTTAGGAACATTGAGACCTGAGGATTTGATTGATTGGATTGGTGAGTTAGAAGACTACTTTGAGCTGGAAGACATTGAAGACCTTCTTAGAGTGAGATTGGCACAGACTAAGTTGAAGGGACATGCTGATTTATAGTGGAAATAATTGTAGAGGGACCGAGAAAAAGAAGGTAGATGAAGATCAATTAGTGAAGGTTGATGGTGGTGAATATAAAGGCTAAGTTCATTCCTGCCGACTATGAACTTGAGTTATTTAAGAAATTGCAAAATTTGAAACAAAAGAGATGGCTATGGAAGATTATACCAAGGAGTTATACAAGTTGACTATTCAGTCTAGGTATAGAGAAATTTCTAAGGAAAAGGTGGAGAGGCATGTCAATGGTCTGAGATTCAATATCCAAGATGAGATTGGTATGTTCAATATTGACTCAATAGAAGATGGTTATCAGTATGCGCTGAAGGCAAATATAAGTTGAAGAGAAGACATGGTAATTCATGAGGGAAGGAGAAGCAAGAACAATCAGAAAAAGATAAATTGAGGGTTGAGGATGAACAAAAACCTGTTGAACCGAGGAAAAAGATAGGTAGGGGTGTATTCAGAGGCACTTATTATAACTATGGAGAAGGACATCAATCATTTGAATGTCCCCATGTAGATAAGAAGGTCGGTAGTCACCGAAATGCTATGGTGATTGAGGTTTCTAAGAATGAACCTAAGGTGGAGGGTGTGAATCTTTTGCTTAGGAGAATATTGTTGTCCTCAAAGCAAGTTGATTCTTGTCAAAGGAAGAACTTGTTCAGGACTATGTATAAATATGGTGGTAAATGTTGTAAGGTGATTGTTGATGGAGGAAGTAATGACAACCTAGTTGCTAAAGAGGTGGTCCAAAAACTTACTTTGAAAAGGTTGAGGAATCCTTGTCCTTATAGGATAAGTTGGTTGCAAGTTGGTCATGCAGTAGAGGTGAAAGAGCAATGCATGGTGAGTTTTTAAATTGGTACTTATAGAGATGAAGTATTATGTGACATTGTGGAGATGAGTTCTTGTCATATTTTACTCAGTAGACCTTGATAGTATGATAGAGAGGTTATTCATGATTGTAAAAGAAATTCCTTTACTATATTGAAGGATGGGTAGAATTCTATTTTGATTCCTTTGAAGGATGCAGAGCTCAGTAAGAGGAACTTGAGCATTGGTGGAAGATTTGAAATGGTTGTAGTGGATGGTGTAGGCATGAGTGTGCCTATATATGAAGATAAATCAGCAAGTACTAGTGGTAAAAGGAAGAAAAAGAAGAACCAAGGGAAGAGTGTGTCAGTTGAGGACTTGGAAGACATGTATATCAAGAACTAGTTTGGGATCTATGTGTTAAATCCCAATAGATGTTCATCCAACTTCTAACAACATCTTTTTTGCACCTGGGGTGTCTAATGTAGGAGCATTCTAGGGTAGTTAGCAATCATGTGTCACCAAAAACATGTTTTGGTTTGATTTCTATTTTTGTAGTTAACTTGGTTGGAGACCTAAGGTGCTTGGTCACTTTGGTGGCAGTTCTTGGTTGGAAGATGTATTGCTTCACTGTTGGACTTGGTGACTAGAATCGGTGGTGCTTAGTATTTCTATTTTTGGTGATATTCTACTCGAGGTACACTACTCAGTGGTGGTTGCTTGGTGTGCACATCTTGGTGGTGTCTTTCTTGGTAGCATATTACTCGGTGGTGTTTGTTCAGTGGAGTTCTACTTGGTTGTGTCTTTCACTAAGTGGTATGGATCTCAGTGTGCTTGTTTACCGACTGGTTGTTGGGGTTCACTGACTTGTGTTTTTTGATTGGGTGGACATTGGAGATTGCATCTGTGATTTGATGGGGTCATTAGAATCATGCTGAGTTCTGAAGCATGCAAATTTATGGCATTGGATCTTATGTGGACCTAAATCTGGGTTGATGTGTTCTCCTATGTATTTTTTTATTATTTGTAGTCGAATGGTGCATTTAATATATGTTCATTGTAGAGTGTATGGCCGACTGGGTCATTTAATATTTGTTTGCAAGCTGACTTGTGGCAAGTGTGTATAAAAGAGAGTCTAGGTTGATGTTTAGAGGGGACAGAAAAGGATGGTAAGATAGATAGAGGATAGCAGAGTAAGCTAATAAGCTAAAATATTTTAAGTTGTTGCAGATAGTTTTAGGTGGGTAGACAGAGATTTCAGATTGCTTGGTGGCTTGTGAGCATATGTTTAGATCTAGTTTCTTCCACTTAGCTATAGGGTAGATGGATAAGGTTGGATCCTATAGATCTTGTTGAATATTTTGATGTAATTGGCCCTAACTGGGAAGGCCTTACATCCCATCATGTTGCATGTAATTGGAATTTTGAGATATTATAAGTTTATATTGATATCTCTTGTGTTGTGTTGTTTCCATTGTGTGGTTCTTATTGTTGGCTACAAGTTTGGACAATCCTTTATTAGATCCTCCAAGATTGACTACATCAACTTTACAAAGTGGTTTGAAGCCATCCCTCTTACTTACACCACTCAAAATTAGATTTTGAAGTTTATTTGAACTACCTTATCTATCACTATGGCATTCCTCAAGATATTATCACATATAATGGGACCTCTTTCAAGAAAAAAGATGTCATATAACTATGTATGAATTTTTGCATTACCCAACACTGTTCCTCCAAGTACTTCCCACAAGGTAATGGTCAAGCAGAGGCTACAAACAAAACCACCCTAAAAATACTCAAGAAGATAGTCGATGATGTTGGCCATGACTAGAACCTTCACTTGAATCTACCATATAGGCTTATTGAAACTCCATTCGTACCCCTACTGGAGCCACTCCATTCTCCCTTTTTATGGTACTAAGGCCCCTTCCCATTGAAATTGAGCTCCCTTCCCTTAGAAACTCCCTGAAGAATCTGATTTTCAAAGAAGAATACTGAGTTGCTCGCTTGCAAGAGCTTGAACTCCTTAATGAGAGACACCTCAATGCCCTGAACCATCTTTGTATGTATCAAAATCGCTTGCGCTTATAGTTTAAGAAGAAGATCAAACCCTGTGAGTTTAAAGTCTATGATCTTGTCCTGCAACACAATATGAAGAACCTCCAGAACCGTGAAAAGAAAGAAAAGTTTGAGCCAAATTGGTTGGTACCTTTTGTGGTTATAGCTAGATTCAAGTTTGGAGCCTATTAGATTGCAACACCAGAAGGATGTTCTATTCCTGATCCTATAAATATTTACATAAGGAGGGTGAGGAGAATAGGGGCCGAAAGCACTCCCAGCTATCCAAACCAACTTGCAGAACAACATGGAATAAATAACACAAGAAGGGAGAGAAGAAACATCAAATACATTGTATTAATTCATCAAACTCAATACATATCGGGCTGTAAGGCCTTCCCAGTTTCAGCCATATACATTCAAATGTTTTATAGAATAATCTTGATATATGTGAGGTCACAAACCTTCCATCTGAATCTGCTAACACTTAATCTCCTATCTCCAAAACCGATATACCAAAAACTACTCTACCTAATCTAAGAACAAAAACCAAATATATACAAGAGTCCAAAAAATAGGTCGTAACTTAGATCCAACATAGGAAATAGAAACAACCTAGATTTATGTCCACGCATATTCCAATGAGAGATCTCACATTAATTACACTACAAAAATTTAATGCAAAAGTCGGCCAGATTAGGATAAACAACTTGGTAAGAAGCTGATACTCAAAAAAATCAGGCTCATTTTCATACAAATGTTTCATATCATCAAAACCAAGAACTTCAATTCTCATTGCAGCCAACAAAGACCTTCTTCTACTCAATGCATCAAAAAATCATTTAGAAACTCCACTCTTGTGCTTAATCACATATGTGAAACTCTGCAAATACTCTACCCATTTCATATGTCTTTGATTAAACTTATTCTACCTACCCAAATATTGTAAAGCCTTATGATCAGTATACAACACAAATTCACTCGGCATCAAATAATGTCTACATTTCTTCATAGCTTGAACAATAGTATGGAATTCTTGATCATAGACAGAATATTTCCTTTTAGCATCATTCAACTTTTCACTAAATAAAGCAACAGGTTTACCTTATTGGGTCAACACAACTCCTATTGCACTTCCACTTGTATCACATTCAACTTGAAATACCTTATTGAAATCAAGGCCAACGAAGGTAATTCACCAACCTTCTGCTTCAAAGTCTCAAAACTCTTATCAGCTCCATGTGTCCATTTGAATTCTCTTTTATCTTCTCTCATTGTTTCAGTCATAGAATTACAAATAGAACTAAAATTTCTGATAAAGTTCCTATAAAACTTGCCAATCCATGAAATGATCTTACCTCACTAAAATTCTCAAGTGTATGCCAACTAAGTATAGCTTCAACCTTCTCGGGATCCATATTCAAACCATCATCTGAAATCACAAAACCTAAATACACAAGTTCTTCTTTCACGAAGGAACACTTTTTCAGATTTATCAGCAACTTTTCGTCTTTCAATCTTTGCAATACTTGTCTTATATGCATTAAATTCTCATCTCTAGTCTTACTAAATATCATAATATTGTCCAAGTAAAAAATCACACATTTATTGAAGAATTTCTTCAAAATTTCATTCATTAACCTCATAAATGTACTCGGTGCATTAGTTAAACCAAAGGGCATAACCAACCACTCATACAAACCTTCTTTTGTCTTGAAAGTAGTCTTCCACTCATCACCTTCTCTAATTTTGATCTGATAATATCCACTCTTCAAATCATTTTTTGTAAAATATCTTGCTCCACTCAAATAATTCATTATATCATCCATTGTCGATATAGGAAACCTTGTGATCTTATTTATTTCTCTTGAATTAGTGCACATTTTCCATTTTCAATTCTTCTTAGGTTCCAATACAACTGGTACTGCACATGGACTCAAACTTTCTCTGATTGAACCCTTGTTCAACAACTCATGAACTTGTCGGTTAAGCTCTTCATTCTCGGTTGGTGTCAACCGATGTGGTGCCTTGTTCGGTAAACTAGCTCTAGGAATTAGATCCATACAATGACTAATATCTCTCATTGGTGGAAAACCATCAGGTACATTATTTAAAATTATCTCCTTGTACTCTGTGAGCAATTTCTCAACCTCTGTAGGAATTTCATCTTATGTATTCTTACTCAGTTTGTTAGGAATCAAAGCATAACAAACATCATTTATTTTCAAATTCTTAACAAATTTTCTACCTTCCATCAAACAAACTTTCATAGATGTACATATCTCACCAACAGATTCTTCAACCAAAGGTAACAAGATTTTTTTCTTAGCATCAACCCAAATAGTATATCTATTCACTCTTCCATCATGTATAGCATTCCTATCATATTTCCAAGGTCTACCCAACAAAATATCACAACAATCTATTGGCATTATATCACACAACACCTTATCATAATACTTTCCAATTTTTAGATTCTTAAAGCATTGTTCACTCACCATTAACATATTCTCATCCTTGATCCATGAAATTTGTAGGGCTTTGGGTGCTTCATTCTTTCCAACTATAACTTTGTGACCATCTCCTCAAATGCCAGATTCTCCGAGCTTTGACTATCAACAATTACCTTCCAAAATTTGTCTGCAACTCTACATCTGGTCTTGAACAAACTTTTCTTGAGGTGTGGACTTCAAACTTTTCAATGCTCACAAGAATCTCTCTTCTTCCTAGTCCATCATAGGTGCAAGTGCAGCTTCTCCTTGCACTTCTTCCAGTTCATCATCACTAACATCTTCAAGATGTCTTCCTTTGCATTGGGCTATCTCAACAGCTTCCAATCTTGCATCCATCTTTCTTAGCATATCACCTAGACCTAGATTTGCATTTCCTCTCCCACGAACCATCTTGAATCCCTCAACAATTGTAGGTCAGATTGCAATCTTCCACCCCACAACAATATCAACCAACTAGGGTTAGGGCTTACAAGAAGGAACCTAGATCTCACCTTCTCTCTGATACCACCTAACGTAAGGAGGTTGAGGAGAATAGGGGCCCAAGGCACTCCCAGCTATCCAAACCAACTTGCAGAACAACATGAAAGCAACAACACAAGAAGGGAGAGAAGAAACAACATATACTTTGTAGTAATTCATCAAATTCAATACATGTCAGGTTGTAAATCCTTCCCACTTTCATCCATATAAATTCAAATATTTTACAGAATAATCTTGATACATGTAAGGTCACAGACCTTCCATATGAATCTTCTAACACTTAATCTTCTATCTCCAAAACTGATACCAAAAAATACTCTACCTAATCTAAGAACATAAACCAAATATATACAAGATCCCACCAAAGAGGTCGGCACTCACATCTAACATAGGAAACAATAACAAACCAGATTTAGGTCCACACATATCCCAATGAGAGATCCCACATTAATTATGCTACAAAAATTAAATGCAGAAGTTGGCCAGATCAAGATAAACAACTCGGTAAGAAGCCGACCGAGAAACAAGAATAACTTGGTAAGAAGGAAACCGAGCAACAAAAACAACTTGGTGAAAGAACCCACCGAGAAGCCAACATTCATCAAGACTCGTTGATAAAGCAAGACAAAATAAGTAACTGAAAAATAGTAGTTATCGAGCAGCCTCCAAATAAGCTAAAGAACAAAGAAAACATATTTTTTTATTGATCAGGATTGCCAAAGAACCCAAGATGCTCCTACATCAAATATTTTTCATCTCAAGTGCTTCTATGCGTAGACCGTCAGCAGCTCCTTTTGTACACATAAAAGCCACAAAAACTAAAATATCATAAAAGTAGCACAAATCCAAAAACAATATAAAATTGTCCTGAAAAAATCTAAAAAGCAGAAAAAGTCCTGAAAAAACTTATTATCCTGGTGAAAACCTGGCAAACAGGTACCTTGATAATATATCAAAAAGTCAAAAAAAAAGTAAAGAGAAATAAGTCCATCCATATATGAAAACCACTTCAGTGGCACAATGGATAAGTAGCATGGTGAAAACCTGTTTCAGGCACCATATGTAGTCAGATCCATCATCTATTCAGACCATCTTACACACCATCCATCATTTTTTCCATAAAGAACTCTCACACTACCAATATCTGTGCAGGTATATTACCTCATCCTAATCCACTTTTTGTCGAGTCTTTTCCTTCACAATAAACATTTGTCCTCAAAATTCCCACACACTGAGCTTAACTCCATGACACTGATCTTTTTCCTAGACACAGTGATTGCAAGAATCTTCATAAATCAACTTTAAGATTGAACTTCTTAGCTATTATTCCTTTCACAAGCTATTGCCAGTAAATTTTTGTTTCAACACCAATCAAGCTTTGTTCGTCAGGATGTATCCTTCCAATGTCAGCTTATCAATCCTCCATCACACAATCATGTTCATGGCAAGAACTTTGGACTGAATGATTGATTAGTCATGATGCATTTTTGTTGATTGTATCTTTATGTTTCGATATACCCTCCTCATGATTGCCTCAACCTTTAATATCTTGGTATATCTTGAATGGTGTCTATTAGAATATGCGTCATTTGTGATATGATATGTCTATGATAGTTTAGTGCACTTTTGTTTGATACACAGTTATGATTATGCATGCCTCACTAGGGGCAAGATTCGTGCACATACAACCAAATCCCTAAACAAGATTTGGGTGTGCTAAATCTCCCCATGAGTGTCATCACATTGGTATCATTGTGACTGAAATCCTACATATATGTTCCTAAATCTATCTACTTGTCTGAGAGTCTAGTCCACGCAAAGGAACAACATCACTTGTGTTTTCTAACATATAGTGCATACCTCCTCTTGCAAAATTAAACTAGGGTGTTCTCTCTGACATAAACACAATAATATCCCACTTTAAAATCATGTAGATAGGACACATTTTTAGTTAGGGTCATATTTCATTTTTCTCTTGGCAAGATTCTTGTTTATTCCCTTCCTCCTAAAGCTAGTTAAATGATCCTATCGGTTATGGTTGGTAAACACAAAATCAATGTCTTAGCACGAGTCTTCATTAGTTGCATTCACTTAGGTTATTTCATTCATTATGTTATTATGTTGATGATGAGTATAAGTATTGACTTCAAATTCGATGTATTGAAATCACATAATAATGTCCATTTAGATGCATTTTAGGTTCATTATTCATAGCATTAATCATTATTTCTCATTTATTATCCATGTATATTTCATTTTATATTAATCATTACAAATCCATTTCCATTTGCATACATATAAATCACATCAATAAGTCCATCACATATATAAATTACATATAAGCATTATCCATCCATAACCATAATCAATCGTCACATATGCATATCCTTGCATCACAAATATGTCAAAACCAATGCATAGTATAAAATCACACACATCCTGCATTACACATGTCAGTAATAAAATAATTATAGACATATAGGAATTAAAAAAGCACACACATCACATAGGACCATCAAAATCATATATATATATATATATATATATATATATATATATATATCATCATCATCATGAAAAAATAAAGTGTCCAACATATGTAGATACATCAATGTCCATCATATATACATGTATACATATATAAATAAAATCTCGTTGTACATCCAAAACTCAAAAACTGCATATGTGCCAACAATCCCCAATATGGATCATGAGGTTGGCCAAGCGGATGTCCCTGCCCCACCTATCCCATCTCCCCCTCTGTCTCTGGGAGGTCTCATCCCTACTGAGGCCTGTGAAGAACCCCCACCTATAGTCTACATGGCTGATCGTTCACTATATACTACAGCTCTCTAGTCCTCAGGAATTGCCTCATAATACAAATGATGATAGTACTCCATCTCACAGATCGCTCAGGTTTCTCGTCTATGTTCAGAATAAGCCTCATGTACCATCTACATCACTCCAGGTCTAGTCACAGCTTGTATAGAAATCTCTCAATGTCTCATGTACTCCTCTACCTTGCGCTGGTAGGTGTCTCTCTCCAGTGTCATCCCTGCAGCTCTAATCTCAGAGCTTCCATCTCCTACTACATCTAAGCTATTATTTATTGCCCTGTTATGACCCATGTATGAGTCTCAATCACAGTGAACTCTCCAGAATCCACTCAAACTTGTAAGGTATCTAGAGCACCTTGTCCACTGTCTGCTTGTGCCTACTCTCCTTCCAACACCCCCTGAACCCTGGCCAACTCTACCTATAAACTGTCCTCTGATGACTGGGTTGTAGCCAAGAGTCCCTGTAATCTCCTACCTCTTTCTGCAGTCTATCTTGTTTTGTGACCACCGTGTCTTACACATCTTGTGTTATGTATCCTAGTGGTGGCCCTTATGGCCCCTGTCCCTTTACCTATAGTGTTACTTGTGGTACTTGTCCATGTACCTGTGCATGTACCTATACGGGAATAACTGGTGGAACTCTATCTCTAAACATCTACACCTATCTTGATGTTTGTCTACTGCCACCCTTCATTGTCCTCTCCAGCCTCCTCTCCCTCCTCCTCCATCTCCCCTATCGACACCCCCGTCATCTCCTCCATCATCCCCATCTAACCCAGCACCATCCTTCCCTCATGTTGATTTTTCATCTGCATGTATCACTCCTATGATAGTCAACCTAATCGGCATATGCACAATCCACCACTGTGTATATGCAAGAGTCACTCCTGCATCCCGAACCAAGTCTTGTCCTTGCTGCCATGGCAGTTCCACCATACCTAACTAGGAAGCTGTTGCATCCCTCATATCCACCCCAATCCTCCATAAACTCCCTACCCTTTGTGTCACCAAAGGATATGGAAATGTGTCTGGCACTGCATCTTGTACCCGACCAAACTGCCTCAATACTCAGGATGGCATATACTGAGAAATCATATAAGTTGTCTGCCCAATCAACCAATAGTCAGTCTGCATGAATCCAAGGTAGTAGTAATCCTCCCACCCTCCCTATGTGTAATCATGCTTGTGTTGGACCTGATATCCCCATGCCTCACATCCTACATAAGGGGTCCAATCAAACCCATGCATCTCGTCCAGTGTCCTTTGCCAGTGGCCAACGAAACCAATCAACTCATACCTAATAGGTGGTTGGTATTTTCAAGCATAAGGCTCATAAGCATGTCCTATCTCATGTAGGCTAATGGGCATACCCCAGGGATATGCTCCTGTGCCCGCACTAGTAAAAGTATCACCCCTACCCCTAGTGTCCTGCCCCTCCAATAAGTGCACATATGAAAATCATAGTATAACTGCCCAAGGATGGTATATCCCTAGCAGTATCTCTCCCCCTCATCCTCCAGCATGGAACTCAAAACTCATGCCCATCCCAAAGGAAAACCATGCCCTGCATGGTCAGGCATCAATCGTCCTCCAATAAGTCTTGCCAGATATAAAGTAACGAGTCGCAACTGTGATCGCGCTTACAATGCTGCCCTCCATGGTAACCACTATTTGGAGATGGGTATTTGATCATATGGTATTTCTTCATATGGATTTGGGCCCTCCTGTACATAATCTGGTATCAACCCCTATATGGGAATCTATTATATTCGTCAGAAGTCAAATAGGTTGATAGTGGCCTCACCTGTTAGAAAATGGAAGCTCGATCTGGGACTGTGGTACCTCTCAATAAATGCAGTCATGAGAGCTCTCAACCCAAATCATAAATGAACATGCTCTAGTCCACATAGTGCAACCTGCCTCCACTCCGCTGGGGTAAGCTCGTTTGTCAGTCCCATGGTCTCTAGCTAGCTCTCTCGCAACCTAAACAATTCTCCTACCTCCTACATCCACAAAACTTGCTTGTTAGTCCCTTTCCCTCAGTCTGGAGAATCCTCTACCCCTCCTTGTACCTTGTTCTTCCCTCCCTAATCCCTTTCCCTGCATATTTTGGCCTAATCGACGAAGATACCAATTGCCCTCCACAGACGATGGTCAGCGCATACACAGATCCATGATCAGTCTCTCCGGTGTCTACCCCTGGTCAACCTCGTTGACTGTCGTCCATGCAGATGATGATTCTTAAATGGCATCTGCATTCCCCCCAAATTCTTTCCCATAGACGACAATCGAGAGATTATCGTCTGTAAAGATGGTGATCGTTGATCTGTCATCTTCGCGGACGATGATTGTTTGATCATCGTCTGCACACATGATGATCCACCAATCGTCATCTCTGCCCCAACTGAATTTCCCCCATAAATGCACCTACCTAAGCAATAAATGTGAAATTAACTAGGCTTGTTTAGGATACTCACTAGTGGTCCCACGTTGGCTGCTCGCTGGTGTGTCCAGATGCGCTCTCCTGTTTGCATGTGGTCTCGAGGATCAGCCATGGCTCTCTCTTCATTTCATCTTTTTTCTCTTTGAAGGTGAAAATGAATTCTTCTAGGACCCTCGTGACCTATTTATAGGCCCCTTGGGACCCGTTCTCCATCCCGGACCCCATTTTTTGCCCTATTTTTTCCTAATCCCCTCATAAGCCATGCAATTGTTCTCTTTCCTCCTTTCTGCCTCTTTTATGAGAAAATTTCACAAAATTTAATTTTTTGCATTATTTTCTCGAGGGGCCACACTCCTTCATCATCATTGCCTTAGGACCTTTTGTTCTCTCTGGGACATCTTGTTTTCTTTTTCTTTGACGTGACACCATCATCGACCCCGCATCAAAGAGGGACAAAATGTAGACACCTAAAATCATCTCTTAAACATTATAATTATTAATTATATTTATTGTATTCTCCTACCTATTTAATTGAATTTATTTAATTAAATTTGGTTCATTTTCTATAGTATTTAAATTTATTTTAAATACCTCTCTAAAGTGTATTAAATTTTATTTAATATTGTTTCTCCATTAATTGCCCCTTTAAAATAAATTTTAATTTATTTATTTCCCTCACATTCTAATATTCTTCTATACCATGATTGGTCTACGTTTAATTTAGAATAATCATAAATCTAGACCTAGATCCTACCCTACCCCACATCACTCTCAACAAATAAACCTACTTGCTAATTAACTACGGTTAATTATGATAATTTTTAGATTCCTACACCCATTAGCCCTAATTATTTGCTCACACATGTGTGAGCAAATTTCTAAAAAATTGTCTTTTCAAATAATTCCAAAAATGCCTAAACAAGATTTTTTACAACCTTGATGACATCCTCTTACACTTGTTAAAAAATAATTCATTTTACCAAGCTTATGACATCTATGACAAATCTCTTACATGTGTACTTGAAGTACACATTGACCCATCACATCTCAAGTTTCTCACACATGTGTGAGCAAACTTGGACTCTTGCATGGCTTATGTGTCCTTCATGTGGCACCTATGTGGATGTCATATGTGATCCACCTCACTCAAGCCCTCCAAAATTCTATAAATAGGATCCTTGCCAAGATTAAATAACGATCATTTTGCATTAGAGTTATCATGTTATTTTGTGCTTAGAGTTATTTATATGCATTTAGAGATTTTTACTAACATTTTTGGTAGTTGCTCACATTTATCATGGTAGTTGCATTCCATTTCTAGTTCTTAGTTGTTGCATTCAATACTAGATATTTGCATTTAGTTTTCATTCCTACTTCCCTCTCATACATTGAATGCTTGAGACCATAACTAGCTCTTGAGTTATTCAATATCATTGCATATAGCTTGCATTTATCATTTATCATTTTAATCAAGTGGGATTGATATATTGTGTTGGGAGAGCACACCCACAACCCTCTCTAAGAGAAAATTAACAAGGTTTGGGTGCCCTTGTTTGGTTCATCGAAGGTTATGGTGGAAATCTTTGTGTAGGAATAAGTTTTTGATATGTTAATCTAGCTTGAATGATTTATATCTCTAATGTTTGCATGTTGGAGCTTGCTCCCCATAGGTAGGTTTTCATCATACACAGTATCCACCTTAGTCCTTTGTGGCTTTGTGTGATGTTGTTTTAATCATTTTTTGTTTGTTGAGTCAATCCTATGCAACATCTATGACAAGGCCTTGGTTCTTCATAACCTTGGCAGGTCTTTGATATTGATAAATCCAAATAAGTTCTCATTACATGACATCTCCCATTTGGGAGGTGCCAGCTCAAGTTTCTTATCTCTCCATCCATGTAGTTTATCATTTATTCACTATGCATGCATCCTCTCATCCATTTCGAGAGCACACTTGTGTTCTCTTCAACCCGCATGTCCTCTCGAGGGGGCATCCTCATCCTCATCTCCCATCACTCTTTCCTCCTAGTCACTCTTTTGAATGACTAGGCCATCTTTTCTAATTCAACTACTTTCTTCCTAGCTCTATGGATTATTTTTCTTTGAAATGATACTACTTCGTAATACCATCTCAAAGAGGGGCAAAATATAGATACCAAAATTTGATTAACAATTTTAATTAAATTTAGCTCTTTTCTATGTATTATTAATTAAATAGTTATTGTAAGATAAGAAATTATCTTTTTCTTACTAATATGTAAAGGGGATTGAAATAGAGATATGTTTATTGAAAATGTATAATGTATTAAGAAAGAATGGTTTGATAGATTATTAATTATCTTGAAATGTAATGTTTGAAATAGGAAATATGTTGATGTGTAAATTGTATTGAATTCCTTAACTTGAATTGAATTGTATTGACCGTGTATTGCAATTGTGATTAGGGAGAAGATAAGATGCTCCTTTTTTATTCCCAAATGCACAAATGGGAGATCCAAGTTGATCAACCCAAGAGAAGGGCTAATGCACAAATGAATCAACTATTTGGAAAGGAGAATAACAAGAGAGATACCTTAAATTATGTTAATCATATGTATAGAAATGATATATGACAATAATTGAAGGAATGGGAGAAATGCACTAACCTTGAAATATTGCAGATCAAAGAATGCTATTTTCTGAGGTCTGTAGACTGTTTCTGGAAAAACTGACAGTTGATCCCGAACCGGAATGCAAAGACGAACTAAACCCAAAAATATTTTTTAGTTCTGATGTCGTCTTATGAAAAAGGTCGACCTTGACCCACAAATGTCAACCCTGACCTACACAGGTCCGACAGAAAATCTGTTCACGCTGTCTGAAAGAAAGCTAAAAAGGGTATCCAGATCTGGTCTCAAATCAACTGTTCTGAACTTGTACCTTCGAGAAAAATGAGATTGTTTTTTGTGGGGGAGGGGTTTGCCTTGGTCAAACCCCGGTTTTGGAATTAACCTCAAATATATGTAATTGAAATTGCAGAGGTAAACAAAGTAAATGCATAAATTCACCTTGCTTGTAAAATTCCTTGTGGAGGATTCGAATCCTTGAATCCACAAGTATGTA
Source organism: Thuja plicata (assembly GCA_018584345.1). Classification (NCBI taxonomy): domain Eukaryota; kingdom Viridiplantae; phylum Streptophyta; class Pinopsida; order Cupressales; family Cupressaceae; genus Thuja; species Thuja plicata. The sequence continues at coordinate 5,420,217 of MU227831.1, read as the reverse complement.
TGCACTAATGGATCTAGAATGTAGGATTTAGGATGTCTTCAATCAATTGCTTGTAGATCTCCAACACCAAGTCTTGAATGGGTTCTTGATTTGGAAGAGGCTTGGAGGAAGGTGGATGGAGAGATCACCAAAAGGGCACTATGTAGCTTGAATCC
>MU227831.1:5396798-5407001 GCA_018584345.1 Thuja plicata | reverse complement strand
TTAATTATTAAGTCCCTTTTATCTCTATTTCACTTAAGCTAAACTTTAGGCATGCAATAATTGATTCTTTTATTAATTATTCATGCAACCTTGGTTTCTTCACCCAACCTTGGTTTCTTCACCCAACATTGGTTTCTTCACCCAACTCAGGGTTTTGATCTCCTTTATAAGGATTGATCACTTTGTAATTATTTAATCTTTTTTTTGTGTAATTCCATTCCATTTTTATTGAATCAATTTAGGATGTTTCCTCTTTCACAGATCTGTTGTTTTTGGCCTCCATAGCTTTTGCTCTTTCTGTGACAGGTGTTTGCATGCAGGTGATTCTTGGGAGCTGTAGGGTTGATAGTTTTTCATCAACTCCAACAGATGTTGTGGAGGAAGAGGGTGATATATTTCCTAATTCCCAAAATGACACTTCCCCTCCTATCCATTTCAATAATCTTCCCTCCAGAGATTATGCATTAATGAGTGATATTTTTCCTTGTCCTAAAGTTTTTCATGAAAGTACCTTAGAAGCAAAGGATGATATCGTTGATGCTCTCTCTTTTCCAAATGAATATTTTAAGAATAAAGAACCCAATCAAGTCAATACCATTCAAGATACCCCTCAAAGTAAACCAGTAATTGTTGTAAAATGTGCTACACGGCCCAATTATCATGCATACCATACACATAACAACAATCCTCAAGAGGATAATATCCTTGATGTCCTCCCTTCTACAAATGCATCCTTATCACATAAGGATCCTAATCAAGTCAACACTATTCATATGCAATTTCCACCTCCTTCTTCAATTCTTTCTCCAATACAAACAAGCACGACATCAAATCTTCAAGATGATGATTGGGGAACTTTAGACTTCACACCGACCCTTCGTAGTAAAATCAAAATCCTAGAAATTGAGAACCAAACACCTTATTCTGACACATGTATGGATATTGATTGGGCATCTTTAAATTTCAATCCAATCCCACCCAAAAGAGACCCTTATCTTTTTGATATTCCAAACCTTGATGGTGGAAATGGTATAGGATGTGTGCAATAAAGCATTGAAACCCATGAGAAATATACAACACATTTTTCCAAAGAAACTCTAGGTTTCCAAACTTCACATTTTTCCAATCAATCTATAAATTCTTCTCCTAATTTTGTATCACAACAAGAGAGTATTTTGTTTGAGATTTTCAATGCCAACTTAATTACCCTTCCTTTAAAAAATAAATGAAAAAATAGCAAACACAAACAAGACAATTCTTTCATTTATATTTATCATCAAATTTGTGGTCATAAGACTAATGAATGTTACGATTTGAAATGTAAAATTCAAGAATTTATTGATTGTGGTATTGTTCAAATGACATGTAACAACGTGTGGCACCTTTTTCATGATCATTCTAAATAACAACTAAGTCCCTATTATGTTTCTCCTCACCATGTGACATTGCTAGCTTATCCTTTAGGGGCTCATTGTCATTTATGGTGGTGTAATTTAGGTGCAATCATACTTTGTGAGCAACATAATAGTCTTCTTTATTCCTTGTCTCCAATGTTGGGGGGCAAGGGTACCATTTCACTCTCCTAACCCAAGGACCCATTTCCTCCCTTTGTTGAGTTGTATCTTTTATAACATGATATCCATTCATGCATAGAATTGTTTGTTTACATAAGGACCTTCTCTTTTTCAGGAGATTTATATCCTCAATTTACAATCTTTTCTTTGCTTGAAAGCCCGTGTCTATTATAAATGAACTTTTACTTGGGGTGTATAATGTGTTGTCCTTTTCCAAGTATTTCCTTAGCTAGAAATAGGGAAGGTCTGTATACTTGATCGTCCTTCCTCATTTTATCTTCCTTTCCAAAAGATCAAATATTCCTTTGTTGACTTATTTATTTTATAATACGATGTCCTTTCTTGCATGGATTTGTTTGTTTTACGTAAGGATCTTCTCTTTTTTCAGGAGATTTACGTCTCGAGTTACAACCTTCTCTTTGCTTGAAAGTGCATGTCTATTATAAAAGATCTATCACTTAGGGTATGTAATGGGTTATATTTTCCGTTTCCTTCACCCTTGGGAGGAAAGGGTTCATTTCTCGATCTCTTATTCCTTTCTAAGGAGTCACTTTCTCTTGGTTATGTGGTACTTTTTTGTCACATGATATCCTTTCTTGCATGGAGATTTTTTGTTCACATAAGGATCTTCTCTTTTTTTAGGAGATTTACATCCTGAGTTACAACCTTTCCTTTCTTAGAAAGCGCATTTCTATCCTAAACAAATACACTTAATTGGGGGCTTAGAGTGTGTTATCCTTCATCAAGAATCCCCTTTTCACCTAGCAATAGGGGGATAAAAGGGTGCATTCTTGTTCTCCTCCCCCTCTTTGTCTTGAAGATGTTATCTTTGTTCAAGAACTCCTCTTGAAGGTAGATGTCTTACAAAAAAGATCTCTTCCTTTCAAGGCTCTCTTCCCACTTGCAGATATCCTTTCACGATTATCTATTACTTGGCTAAAAAATAGTTTTCACTCTTTGCTAAGGTTTTTTCTATACATTGTTGATTTAAGGATATCTCCTTGTTGGAAGTAGGTATCCTTGTTCTCTTTAACTTATGATGTCACCATAATCCTATGTTTCCACCATAAGGAGGGGGGCATACATGTAGCCTCCTTGTACATTATGCATCCTCATTGATCCCTAAGGAGACTGTGCTCTCCTTAGGATTGATTGTTTTTTGGTCCTTAGACTGGTTGATTTTATTGATCCTTAGACTAATAATTTTCATGGATCCATACGAAGACTATGCTTTATGTAGGAGTGATCTATAAGTTACCTCGTGCGCAAAATTGTATAATTCGTCATGTGCAAAAAATTTCATAATTTGCCCCATGCAAAAAATTTCATAAGCCGCCACGTGCCCAAAATTTCATAAGTCCCCGCATACACAAAATTTCATAAGTCGCCATGCGCACAAATTTTTTCAAGGTATAATTGACTAGCATAACACATCTTTCTAGACCATCAATTCCCCTTCTCTCTCTCTTTAGGATAAGTGGAACTAGCATAACACAACATTGTATCCTTTCCTTCTCCTCCTCCTCTTATCTCTCTTTCTTTCCATGATCTCATCCCATGTAGTCTACCCAACCTTATTCCCAAAATATGGCTTATCTGTCTCTGAACATGAATATTCGTGTTGAAAAAGAAAACCTCATATTTGTTCCAATTTACATTTTGTCCTGAAGCAGCACTGTATTTATCTAAAGTTGATTTGATTGTTCTAGCTTCCCTTAGGTCAACTTCACCAATTAGGTAAGTGTCATCTACAAATTTTAGATGAGATAATGGATCCACCCCTTCAGCAACCTTAATGCCCTTCCATTGTCCCCCAGTCCTCACCTTTGTAATCAGTCTTCCTAAAACTTTAGCAAGGATAATAAATTAAAAAGGGGAAATTGGATCCCCTTGTCTAATGCCTTTCGTTGTCTCAAAGAAACCTTGGGGGCTTCCATTCACTAAGACTGAAATCCTGGTAGTGTTAATAAAACTACCAACCCATTTCATCCAATCAACAGAGAAACCAAATTTCTCTAAGACTCGCAACAAAATATCCATGTTCACATTATCATAAGTTTTTTTATATATAGCTTAATCATCATTCTCTTCGTTTCGGCTGCCTTTACTGAGTGAATTGCTTCATGAGCTATAATAACACCTTGTGTTGCGATCACCTTCCTTTAACCAGGTTTCTCTAGATTTCTACTTCCAATATATTTCTTCCCTAGCCAGCACTTCAATATATCTTTTAGATAATTCTTTCTCCTTACAAAATTCCACTTCACCCATACCTTCAAAATGATCTTTGAATTTAAATCCTCCATTTCTTTTTCTAAATTAAATTTCTCAACAAAAATATCTCTGAAAACCCTCCATATTCCAAATTTTGAGTTGCTCCTTTAAGCATTGGAGTTTTTTAAATAAGATAAAAGCCTTATTACCTGGTCTAGGAGGAGTTGAATTCCACCAAAAAGCAATCAAACCCAGAAAGTTATCCACCTATAGCCACATAGATTCAAACCAGAAGGGGTCACGATGTGGATTTCTATCCTCTTGGATTTTGAAGCTGAATAGGAAATGATCTGAGCCAGTTTATGGAAGAATCTCAGCACAAAGTAACCAATCTTTCCTTTCTCATTCACCAGCAAGTAGAAATCTATCCAACTTCTCAGCTATGTTTAAAAAGCCACTTCGACGGTTAGTCCATGTAAAGTCCCCATTGTGTAATTCAACATCAACAAGACCATTATCAACAATAAAATCTGCAAAGTCCCTCTCACTTTGCCTCATCCAACCTTTACCACCTTTCTTCTCAACTGGATTCAGAATCGCATTAAAATCACCCCCCAACAGAAGCAAGTCATTATCAAAACTGGCTAAAATAGTAGATATTTTTTCCCATACTTGTTTCTTCAAAGACAGATTGTTAGGGCCACATACATTAAAAACAAAAAAAGCTTGAACAAAGCTGCTTAGACCTAACCTCAATCAGCAGTCAATTTCCTTTTTGATCCAAATTCTGCACTTCCACAATCTCAACATTCCAAAGAATACCCAAACCCCTTGAGGATCCTTCAACACCCACTAAGGTCCCACCCCACTTAGAAAATTTTCTCAAAAAATTATCCATCTTCCACTTTAATTTTGGTTTCTTGTAAAAACACTAAGTCACATCTCGCCTGATCAAGACCTCTCTCGATCAAGCGAATTTTGTCAGGGGCATTGCAGCCCCTAACATTCCATGAAAGGATCTTCATTGTTGTCGATAAAATTCATAGCCTTTTCCTGACCTCAAAAGTTTTGTTTGGTTTGCAGAATTACTTTCAATCACCAACTTCATTATAGTAGACTTGGCCCCTCGTTCTCCCCTATCTTTGGTTTGGTTACACCAGAAGGAGTTTGTTCAATCATTCTCTATTCCAGAATCCCTGGGTTCTCAAAAAAACCTAAATCATCTTCCTCCCCTTCCTCCTCCCGAGAATCATATTCAGATTCCGTCCCAATCTTGTTACCTCCATTGTCTCTTACATCCTCAAAGGAACTATCTAAGTTTTTGATCAGAGAGATTTTAATATCCTTAAAGATGGGATCAGTCCCAAAACCAGAAAAAAAACTTAGGAGACAGGGAATAAGCCCCCCGCTTGCTGCACTAGTAACCCACTCTCATCCTTTTGATTAAAACTCTGATTATCCCAAGTTCTATTAACTCCTCCATCCCAGGAATCAATCATCTGGAATGTATCGGGGAAAAATTCAGTTATAGGAGGTCCATCATGTCTAGCCCCATTCTGAGATTGAGTTGATTGGTCTTCACAATCTCTATGATCCTCATGTCCTTCAGCAAAGTACTCATTTTTGGGATTGGTATCACTTGGCTTCTTAATCCTATGAATATTCTCCTCACCTATCCTGCTCTTTTGGCATCTATGAAAACTAAGTCTCCTTCACCATTTGAACAGAGTTGCACATCTCCAAACTCTCATATCCATCAAAAACATCATTTTCTAGGGCCAAATTGAAATCTTTCCTCCAGTTGTCAGTCCAATTTTGTAACTTCTCTTGTTGCCCTTGAAATTTATTCTTAAACATAATCTCCTCCCCTTCACCAAAATATTTTGCTGCAACCCTTTTGTTTAAGTCAGCATATTTTATTATGTCATCAAGCAACTTATTTTCTTCTAAACATTTCCCTTTCTTTTTAGTAATAACTGAGAGGGGGGGTGAATCAATGGCCTCAAAAATCATTCCTTAAATCAAACCTTATAACTTATTACCACTTTTAATCCTCTGGTTATACTTAGTCCTACAAGATGAATGCCTTGAAATACTTATAACAAATTACTACTTGTCAGAATGCTTTGTAAATCCTTCTTTTGTATGTTTACCGATAAGCAGTCTCTCTATTACCGAAACACAGTAAATAACTAGAGTATACCAATCAATCCAAAATTGCATATGTGAGATGTAAAATAGTAAATTAATGAAACATAAACACATAACACATGGATTTTTAACGTGGAAACCCTGTTAAGGGAAAAACCACTAGGACCGGTACCCCAAATTTTCACTTTTCTGAAATGAGCTCGGTTAAGAGCCAACCCTATTAAAGGTTACAAACACACTATTAGGTGTGACCTTGTTAGAGGATTTAAAAGATAGTTTGTCACTTAGTATCTGGCATCTAATGCTACCATCCTTGATCAAACACTCACTTGGCCTGTCAATAGGTATTGGGCATATCCAATGCTACTTTCTATGATCAAACTTTTTGATACTCCTTGGGATGTATCTCAATTGTAAAATACTTTTAAGTCCTGCTCGGTTAAGATACTTGATGCTTCAATGGTTAAAATGAAACACTAAAGTGGTATGTTGACACATACAACTTAATTGTAGATTTTTAGATCTATTGTAAGTGCATTACCTCTCTGATCAATGTAATCAATTCAATAGCTTTGCTCCACACTGTTCTGTTCTATGATGTTGTCTCACTGTTCATCGGTGTCTACAAAATCTATCTCTTTCCTCAACTTGTTTGATCAGGTCTGAATGAAGAATTTCTTCTCCTTCAAAATCTCTTCAGCATCTATTCTCTTTTCTCTTCACCCCACAATTTGTAATGAATTGGGTTTGTCTCTTTATAGATATGATTCACTGTTTCATGGCTTTCTTGATCTTGGTGTGATCCACAATTCTTGCCAATTAGATTTAAAACAAAACTCCAGTTTTATCTCAAAGAGATCTTATTGCCAACTGGACAAATCATCTTTAAATCAATCACTTATCTCTGGCTTTATTTTGTCAATTAAAACAATGATAAGTATCAGTTAAGTATATTTTTATCTCTTGGCAGCTAAGCATTTTGTCAATACTTCAGTTAGTCATCGGTGATAATTGACTGTTCCATCGGTGTGACTTCAGTTGTCATCGGGATCTTTGTCCTTGTCTTTTCTGTCGGGCAACACTGTAATTCTATCCGTTGGGTTACATTGTGCTTTGCTCATCAGGCAACACTGTGACTTTGCTTGTCGGTAATGTTGTGCATTTGTTCGTCAAGTAACACTGTAACTTTTCTCTTTTACTATGTCTGTCGGTGTATATAGTCACTTTGTGAATACTTGAATTATATGCATTACTGATAGCATAGCCTTTTGATTCATTGGTTCTTTGAAGTCTTTGGCAGTATGTTCATGACCATACAGATTATATCAAGTTGACATCAATGATAATACAATACATTAATTGATTTAATGTCTTGAATGATCATCAACTTAACATCTTCAAACATTCAATTAGTTATAGTTCATCAATCTCTCCCTTTGGCATTGATGGCAACACACTACATTATCACACTATATTATTACTAATACAATATGAAATATAACAGTTGAAGTTCATCAAACTACCAATCTTATGTACTATAACTGATACAAATATTTGGTCCTCGGTAAGCTTCTCATAGCTTAGATTTGATTCTCGCAGATTTCTTTATGTCTTCAATCCCTTCACTAGATAGATGTATAATCTTTCTTTCTCTAATGTGATGTGTTCTCCTTTTGTGTTAAACTCTCTCACTCTTTGACTGTTCTCTTTTATTTTGATGTCTCTTGTCAGCAATTCTTTCTTTGTATGTACTCTCCATTTCTGGTTACCTCTCTCACTCTGGATAATGTAATGGATATGATCTCTCCCTGATGTTATAATCTCTCCCATGGATATAATCTCTCTTTGATGTGATAATGGATATAATCTCTCCCTTTGACAGCAATGCCAAACAAATATTTTTGACAATAATGCCAAATAGATCCTTTCTATCCATAATATATTCCTTGAATTTTCCAATCCATCAACAATATAACAACTCTGGTGCTCAGAGTAGATAAATACCTTGTTGTGTATAGGTGTATCTTTGAAGTCCATCTCTCTACTTGCATCAACATGAATGATATTCTGATAGTGTGCAGGCTGATGCAACCTTCTAATCATCTTACTGACACTAATACATTTGAGGTCAATTTTTGACCTTTAATTTCGACCAAGGCCTTTTTAGGCTTAATAGTTTTTTGTTTATGGGCACGATTTGGTCAAAATTTCTTAAGGGATAAGAAAAGGTCGAATAATCGACAAATGCATATTATAAACAAAAAAAAAGTGAAAATTGAAACTCATTATTTACCGAAGCGTTTGCGGGCGGGAGGAGGGATCGACTATGCATCTGATATTGTTATTGTAAGTCATTGTTTGCTTGAAATTATTTTCTACATTGTGTATTTCAAGTTCTTTCTCTGTTATTTTAGGTAGATTTTTTTATTCTCTGCAGATCGATTAGGGTTATTTTTATAGTCGCTGCCCTGGCATTATCCATCCCATTCGATACCTTCCAAAAATACCTATGGTGGGGATCTGAGAGCTTCCTTCTTCATCTTGAACTAGTACCTTCTTTACTTATAATTTATTGGCTGAAGCTTCCTCCTCCATGTGTATTCTTCAATTATATCACCTTCTTATGATCTTCTTTGTCACCCCTCCCAATTTTTGTAGCCCTAGATTTGATGGGATATGTTGATGTAATGGGGGGAATCGAGAGAATGGACTATGAGTATTGACTAAGTAACATCACCCATCGAACACAACTCCCATCAGAAATTACTCCCATTGACTGGTCTACACGGAAGCGTTAATACTTAGAATTGGCCGCAACAGAGGAATAAGCTACCAATTGAAGATGAGAGGATTATGATAGGGAAAAGGGAGGAGACCCGTCGATAGACATAGACTAAAGTCAAGAGACAAATGCACTAATAATTGGAATTATAGTCACGTTAAATCCACAATAGATTTTAGCACTCAACGAAGATAGAAATATATTTCATAATGGAGAGAGGGAAGGTTCGGGGTCTGTGTGTATCCACCTAGTACTAACATAGTCGTCATCTGATGACTTCCCTTCTATGCATAATTTTAGTATTTATAAGATATTACAATATGTCCTTATCAAGAAAAATGGAAAGAGTTGTCTATCTTCTAGAATATAGATTCACAATATTGATGTCTCATGAAGTGATCATGTTGGGCATCTTGGCTCATCACGTAGGGATTTGATTTACTATTTTTAATACAGTTTTGATTGTTTGCATATGGAAGGAGGAATTGGAATATCCAATCAGCGTTCTCCACAATCCAATCCACAAAATAGATACTCAGTCAGCATTATGTGATAGAGAAAATTAATATTCTATATATATATATGTAAAAGCAAGGAGTAAATTTAGCAAGGAGATATGGTGAAGAAATTCTATTACACACTTCAATTACAATTACAAGATTAGATGGCATAAGATTAAGGAAGCTAATAAATTATATGAAATTCCTAAACGGGACATTACAGGTTCATTACTTAGTCCAACATTTCCAAGCAATCATCTTCTCATCTACATCCCATTCTAGATTGAAAGCTTTGATTTACTCCACTGTTGATCTGGCACGACCTTAGCAATATTCCTCTAAATTGGGTACATGAATATATGTTGGCCCAAGATGTAAGTGATCTTTAACATATTTCTTGTTGTCAAATAAGATTCTAGTCATTTAGAAATGTAAGCTTATCTTTGCCAAATATCTCTCAATCTCTCATCTAAAGAAGATTGACAAGTATAATAGGTTAGATTCAAAGGAAAGGGGTACATTGCCTTCTTCCTTTCCTTACACTTCTTACTAATTGAGCCCATTTGCCTCCATAAGAGGTTATTACTTAAGTAGTGAGGTAGCTTGAAAGGATTATCATGAAAACCATATATTCTTAAGTAGTGATCACTAATAATACATCATTAACCTATTTGAAGTTCTTGTTACTAATTTCAAGCTGAAATTGTTAATGTAAGGAAACTCAGGTGCGAAAACAACTTCCTACACTAATCTCTAAAGAAAAGTATTGTGCAAATTCTTTTAAATCCTTACAATTTCAGATTTGTTAACTACTTTAACAATGATATTGCAGCCATATACCATGCATATAGAAAATAGAGAATGACACAGTGATTTACCCTGGGGAAAACCTTTCGGTAAAAAACCCCAGCACTCCAAAACCTGCACAATGTATTATCTTCAACACAATGGTTACAACACACTTGCAATGCAAGTTCTTTCA
>MU227831.1:5341854-5368233 GCA_018584345.1 Thuja plicata | reverse complement strand
ATTGCAATGGTGATTAAGGAGAAGATAAGATGTTCCCTTTTTACCCTCAAATGCACAAATGGGAGATCCAAGTTGATCAACCCCAAGGAAGGGCTAATGCACAAATGAATCAACTATTTGGAAAGGATAATAACAAAGGAGATACCTTAAATTCTGTTAAATATAAGTATGGAAATGATATATGACAGTAATTGAAGAAGTAGCAGAAATGCACTAACCTTGAAATATTGCAGATCAAAGAATGTTGTTTTCTAAGGTCTGTAGGTTGTTTCTGGAAAAATTGACAGTTGATCCCAAACCGGAACGCAGAGATGAACAAAACCTAGAAATATTTTTCTGTTCTAATGTCTTCTTATGAAAATGGTCAACCTTGACCCACAAATGTCAACACTGACCCAATAATGTCGACCCTGACCTACACAAGTCTGACAGAAATTTTGTTCACGCCATCCGAAAGAAAGCCGAAAAGGGTATCCAGATCTGGTCTCAAATCAACTGTTCTACACCTGTACCTGCAATAAAAATGAGATTTTTTGTTTTGGGGGAGGGTTTTGCCTTGGTCAAACCCTGGTTTTGGAATTAACCTCAAATATATGTAATTGAAATTGCAGAAATGGACAAAGTAAATGCATAAATTCACCTTGCTTGAAAAGATCATTGTGGCGGATTCGAATCCTTGAATCCACAAGTACGACTCAAAATGTGGAATGTAGAAAGGTAGGATGTCTTCAATATCTTTCTTATAGATCTCCAACACCAAGTCTTGAATGGGTTCTTGAATTTGGAATAGGCTTGGAAGAAGGTGGATGAAGAGATCACCAAAAGGGCACTATGTAGCTTCACTCCTTCAATGGCCTCCAATGGATCTCCTTCATGAAATGGATACTTGAATTAATGAATGCTTTCTTGCTTGATTTCTTTCTTGATGATGTTTCTCAATTGCTCAAGGATGCGTAGGCTTCAATAGAGAACTTAGTATCACTTCTTGATGCTTAGAAGACTTAGAGAAAATGAGAGAGAAAGCTCCCCTTTTATATGAAATTAGGGCACAATCTTGTAAGGAGGCCTACTTAGGAGGATTAAATTCCCATTAAATCCTTTACCCCTAGGAGAAGACCTATATTAAATATAATTTAGGAATCAACACTTTGAAACCCGAAAAAGCTAACCCGGAAGCGGGAAAAACTTTTTGCAAAGGCCGACCTCCAAAAACTGTGAGACCCCAGGATCTGAACCCTGGGTCAAGGTCAAGGTCAACCTTGACCTAGGTCAGGGTCAAGGTCAACCCTGACCTAGGTCAGTGTCAAGGTTGACATAGACCTAAAAGGTTGACCCTGACCCTGAAGACCAGAATCACCAGTCTGCAGTCCAGAATGCAAAAATTATGCTAAACATGAGTGGAAAGAGGGACAGAACAGGGGGGAAGCCATGTCAAGATCAGGAACCCATTCAAGGTGCTTTCCATGACCCCAAACCACTTACTCGGAAGGCTAAACATGTCTACAATGGAAGTGCTTCCATTTTCTGACTATACACTCTCTAATGTGACTTTTAGTGAAATTTGAGACATTGTAGGTTTGCTTCTATCTAGGTACAGATTTGCAACCTTACCAACAATGTGGAATTACAAGTAGATGATCAGAGACCCAAACCTGAATGTTTTGTTCTTGTCATGCTTGATAACTCAAATATTGTCCATCAATTGACCACGCAATATCTCACATAGATTGAACTGAGTGTTATCCTTCACCATTCTGATAGCTGCTAGAACTGTGGCTGCTTACACACTGTTCAATCTGCTTGTGTGCTGGAACTTGTAACCAAGGATCATTGTTAGAAGTTTTATGTCATCTTCCTTGATAGGATCAACTGTCATGTCGCGCCTGTCACTTCTAGATAGGCATGTTTTCTCAACCTATTTCTTGACATCCTTCCCAATAGGAAGAACTAGTCCAGTATTGGGGTTTCCAACCATGTTGTGGATTAGGTCTGCAGTAATATGGATGGGGACTTCACCAATCCAGAAAAGATCATCATGAATCTTTCTCAACAAGATTTTCACCCATTCTGGTTCATAGAATTCATGCGTATTTGAATACTCAAAGATAGGGTTGTCTATAAGGTGCGCGTATTCATGCTTGAATGAATAGTCTAGTTTCATCATTGAAGCCATGAGAGTGGCTATACTATTATCTCCAATTGTTTCCTTCTTACAATAAATGTACGCGCGGATGTCTTCTACGTGAACAACACCTAATGGGGTTTTGGAGAAAGCTCCTTCCACATCATCCAGTATGGATTTGAATGGATGCTTCTTAAATACAAATCTCTTCCTCTCTGCAATATCAAATACAACTGGAGTCGCCATACTTACTTGATAATTGCTTAAATAGGGTTTCACGAAAATCCAAAATGGCGCGACTGCTAGGGTTCCATTCCAAACTTCTTAACCACCAAATCTGTTATGCTTTCGTGCTTTGATTCTCAGTGCTACTGTGCTCTCCAAATTCTATGATCTCGAATGCAAATGTGAAGACGATCGAAGACTTACATCTTTTTATAAAAGTTACTGCATTTAATGTTTGCAACCGTACACAGTGTTCATAGTGAATCTCAAACTTCATTTAGAATGCATTATAGATCATGCGTGTATGCATACTTCATCCAACTATGATCATAAACATAATTTCATAGGCGCATACTCAGAGGTGAGTATACCAGCCGCGCAGGGGTTCTGAGCTAGAATAGTCCCCCTAAGACCAAGAAGGTCTATTCAACCAGAAATAGAGGATGCGTCCACTGTGGATACATCAACTACTTTGTCAACATCATTGTCTTTCTTTACTTCAACCCAAATTTTTCTTGAATCTTCTTTTGCTTGAACAAACTTGACTTCTCCTTCTTCTTCAAATAGTGATTTCTTAGGATCCTCTTGCTTTTGATTTCTGGATCTACAAAACTTTGAGATGTGTCCAGCCTTTCCACATGTGTGACAAATGATAGGAGGTCTGATGTTCTTGTTCATCATGTTGCATTTCTTTGTTGTGTGTCCATTGTAGTTACATATCTGACATGTAGTGTTCTGCAATTTTCTTTGAGGTTGATTTCTCTGATTGTTTTGATTCATTCTTCTCTGATTCTGTTGTGACTAATTTCTTTGATTTGTTCTGCAATGTATAGCCCTGTGACCAAACTTATTACAGGAGAAACAATAACCATTGAAAGGTCTTACCTTTTTGCAATCTCTTGCCAAATGACCATGTTTGTTACATGCATAAAAAGTTTTATTAACTTGCTTGATTTCCCCTTTAGGTGGATCTGTTTTAATATCTGCAACATTTTCAATTTTCTTTGCTTTTGAAGATGCTTCATGTGCTTTCTTTCTTTCTTCTAATGAATTTACTTCAACTTGTGCTACACTGTATCCAAGACCAGTAGTGTCGCCTTTTTTCTTTTGTACATTGAGCTGAGTTTGAAGTGAATCAGAACTTGTGTGGAGTTTATCAATCTTATCCTTTGCTTCTGTTAATTCAGATTCCATCTTCTTCTTTATGTTCTCCAATTCCAAGACTTTCATGCTTGCTTTCAAGATTTCATCTTCTAATTGTTTGCTTTCTTTGATCTTTTCTTCAATAGCAATTTGACTGTCTGTTAGTTGTTCATCTAGATTTTCAATTTTATCTTTTAGAGACATATTCTCTTCATTGAGATTTTTGACCATTTTCCCTAAATCACTTGTAGAACAATCTTTCAAATCTTTTCTCAATTTCTCGATAAGCATTTGTGAGCCATCAACTTTTAGTCTGAGTTCTTCATTTTATTTTTCAGATCTACCAAGATCTTCAAGAGCTGCTTCAAGATTATTTTTCAAATTTTTTGCTTTTGTTGAGTCCATGATCTCCTCAAGTGGTTAAACTTTCTTTCAGAGGACCAAAGCTCTAATACCAATTGTTAGAAACACTGAGAGGGGGGGTGAATCAGTGTTTGTCTATTTATTACTTTTAGCAACTTAAACATAAATCAAAAATACATTCAATGAAGCTTAACATAAGAACTCATAACACATTATATGATTACGGGGAAACCTTGATCAAAGGAAAACCCTGGTGGGAATTAGTACCCACAAATATTGTACTAGTATAATGAACTTGTTAAAGCTCCTTTGCCCTGTTAGAAGCAATCTTTACAATGTAAGTACAATGACCTGGTTAAAGGTCTGACCCTATTAAGAGTCTTTTACAAAACCATGTTAAAGGTATATGGCTCACTACCCAATAGAATGAAGGCTACAACCTTCTGATAGTTGATATACACTATATCAAAAGTGAACTGTTGTGATGACACTGTTGATCAGTTTTGTGTATGTACAAATGCTCTTACTCTCTTAAAGAGCTTTATCATATGCTGACTTCATCATACTATTTTTCTATATCTTTCTCTTACATATTATTCAACCCTTGTAACATATCTTTACATTACATACTTATATGTTCATACCCGAATAGGCACGACTCAAAACAAGACTATAGTCGGCCCTAAAAACATAATACACAATGTTTTTGAGTAAGTCGACTTAAGCATGTTTACAACACTAGTAATTACATCATTACAAACATATAATCAAAGGTGCTTAGAAATTACATAACAAAATAATTCACGTTGATCAAAACACTAGTCGGCTTCCATGCTCTGTCTTTTGGACTACTGGTGTACTGATCTGTCTGTAACTTCTCTGTACAATCATTCCGTACTATGTGTGTCTGGACTTAGTATGTAGACATCTCATAGAACATATATCTAAACATGCATACTCTGATTTTATGTCTCACACGTGCACTGATGTGTTGATCATTGTATATCTCTGTCTGCCATATTCCCATACTTAGTCATTTTGTTTTCTAAGTTATCTTGGACAGAAACTTAGTATGACTTTGTTGCCATGATGACAACACAAAATAAGTCATGCATCCTCAAGAAGTCATTTTTCCAACACATCCATGGTGTTCTATAGATGGGGATGGTGGGATGGCAGGGGATGCTTTTTATCTTCTACAACATGCTTAAGCACACCTTGGTTTGGTGTGGATATGCATTACAAGTATTGGATTTATGTTCTATTACATATTACTCAATTTCTATGAATTACGAATTTGATGAATTCCACGAACATGTGAGAAAAGAACATTTTGTGTATTACATGCTACATCAAAGCTCAAGGTGATGGCTATTTAGGATTGTCTCAGAGCTGGAATAGCTTGCTTCATGGTTTGTAACTTTTTCAATCTCTAAAAATTTTGGATGTTCAATGATTAGTCTATTTTTTATGTTTTTCTTTGTTACATATAAACCTCCATTGTATTTTTTAAAATTGTCATCTAAATATATATTAATGCAAAAAAACACCTGAAGATAAATATCTAGACTAATCACCGACCAGGATGTCATTGGCGATTACTTTGGATATTTATATTCAGGTGTTTTTTTTTGCAACATTTCTTCTTGGTCGAACTTTCGACCATTTTGTGTTGAAATATTTCATCGTGGGTTTGGCATCCTAGTCGGATGTGCTAAGGATTTCAATGCATTTTGGTCGAAACCCTCAGACAGGCTAGTCTGCATATCGACCATTTTATGTCTAAATGCTTCGTCGTAGGTATGGCATCCAGGTCGGATGGGATAAACATTTTGATGAAGTTTGGTTGAAACCGCTAGGCAAGTTGCTCTGCATATCGACCATTTTGTGTCAAAATTTTTGTCATGGGTTTAGCATCCTAGTTAGACAGGCCAAACATTTTGATGACTTTTGGTCGAAACCACCATTTAGAACTGGCCAATTTCAATCGCCACTTTCAACCAATATTGGCGTAGAACATTCGACCTTATCCACCATGTGTCAAAAGTTTGACTAGTAAAATAGTGATGAAGCAATATGTAGATCATTTGACCAATATTGGTAGAAACTTAGACCAATTTCTGGTCAAAAAAAGGTGCCAATTCTACTAGTGTGACTAGTAGACAAGGGTCTGACCCCTGGTCTTTTCCTCAAGTACTCAAATGCATCCTTGGGCAGTGGCTTGGTGAAGATGTCAACCAATTGTTCTTTTGATTACACATACTCAAGTATCACCTCCTTTGCTTGAACTTGTTCTCTCAAATAATGATACTTGATGGAAATATGCTTTGTTTTAGCATGCATGACTGGATTCTTGGAAATGTTTATTGCACTTGTATTATCACAATAGATAAATACTGGTTCAATAATTTTTCATATGCATACCTTCCATTAACTATTTGATCCATGCAATATTTGAGCAATTTGCAGCAGCAACAATATACTCTGCTTCTGCAGTAGACTCAGAGATGCATCCTTGCTTCTTGCTAATCCATGTGACAAGTCTGTCACCCACAAAGAATGCTCATCCACTTGTGCTCTTTTGGTCATCAATATTTCCATCCCAATCAACGTCGGTAAAGACCTTAAGTTCAAATTTTCCTTCTCTTCTATACCATAATCCATATTCCTCAGTATTCTTCAGATATCTTAGGATTCTTTTCACAGCAATCATATGTGATTTTCTGGGATTAGCAAAAAATCTTACAACTATTCCTACTGCATGTGCAATATCTAGTCTAGTATGTACAACATACATGAGTTTTCCAATCATTGATCTGTACAAAGTCTTATTTACCTATGATGACTTGTCCTCCTTTGTTATCTTGCATCCAATTGCCATCAGTGTTCCGATTGGTTTGGAATCTTCCATCTTGAATATTTTCAGCACTTCCTTGATGTATTTAGATTGTGTAATGAAAATACCTTCATCTTGTTGCATGATTTGTAGACCAAGAAAGAACTTGATCTCTCCAAACATATACATCTCAAACTCTTTGCTCATTTCATTTACAAATGATTTTCATAGCATATCATTGCCTCCAAATATGATGTCATCAACAAATATCTCAGCAATCAAAATGTTAGCATCAGTATCTTCCTTCAAATAAATATTACTATTTTCACTAGTCCTTAAAAATCCAATACTTATAAGATAGGAATGAAGTCTTTCATACCAGGCTCAGGGTGCTTGTTTCAATCCATACAAGGCTTTATGTAGTCTACATACCATGTTCCTCTTGTCTGGATCAACAAACCCTTCTGGTTTCTCAATGTATACCTCTTCCTCAAGTATTCCATTTAGGAATGCATACTTGACATCCATTTGGTATACATTAAAGCCTTTATATGTATTATAATCAAGTAATATCCTCACTCATTCTAGCCTATAAACGGATTCAAAGGTCTCTCCATAGTCAATCCCTTCTTCTTGTGTATACCCCTTGCATACTAGTCTTGCTTTGTTTCTGGTGACTTCTCCATTCTCATTCAGTTTATTCCTGAATATCCATTTTGTATCGATGACATTCTTGTCATCTGGTCTCGGTACAAGTGTCCATGTCTTGTTTTTATCTATCTTCTCAATCTCTTCATTCATAGCAATTCTCCATTCATCATTATCAAGTGCAGCATTGATAGATTTTGGCTCATAATCACAAATTAGACATCTTGTGTTTAGAGACTTACTTCTGGTTCTCATACCAACCTTCTTGTCTCCTATGATCTGGTTCTGTGGATGGTTCCTTCTGACATATCTTGCAAGTACAGGTTCAGCTCTTTGTCTATCATCTTGATCATCATTATGTCCTTCATTTTGTTCTCCATCACTTGGTACATCATCTTGAGCAATATCCTGATTATCGGTATTTGTAGCTTGATGTTCAGGTGCAATGATCTGTTGCTCGGGAGCTCTACATTGTTGGTTGGGTAGAGTTTCAGGTTCTTCATTATAAACAAACCTATTGTAGTCCGCTGGTTGTTTTGGGATTTCCTTTTCATTCTTCTCTGCAAATTCATCTATATTTACATTTGTGCTTTCAACAGTTTTGTTAGAGGCTTTATTTAGACATTTATAAGCCTTGCTTTTGGTGGAATACCCTAGAAAGATTCCTTCATCACACTTGGAGTCAATTTTTCCATTTCTATCATCTTATAAGATATAGCATTGACTACCAAAAATTTTGAAATAACTTACATTAGGTGTGTATCTATACCATAGCTCATAAGGTGTCTTCTTGGTGTCTTTCTTCAATTGTACTATGTTCAATGTGTAAACAGCAGTAATGACATCTTCCCTCGAGAAGATTTGGGTAATGCCTTTCTCTATCATCAGTGTGCTTACACACTCAACTATGGATTTGTTCCTTCTTTCACCAATTCCATTTTGTTGTGGTGTTCTCGGTGCAGAGACCTGTCTTTTGATTCCATGCTCATTACAAAAGTTAGTGAATTCATCAGAAATAAATTCCCCTCCTCTATCTCATCTTAAGCATTTCAATTCTTTACCACTTTGTTTCTCTACAACTACTTTGTACCATTTAAACATCTTAAATGCTTCTGATTTATCTTTTAGAAACATAATTGTCATCATTCTAGAGTAATCATCAACAAAGGGAATAAAATATCGATCACCATAATAACTCTTTGTCCTCATAGGTCCACATAGGTCAGTATGGACTAATTCTAGAATGGCATCAGATGTATGGGTTTTTCTTTTGAAACTAGACTTTGTCATCTTACCTTTTTGACAATTCTTACACATAATATTGTCGGGCTTGGTCATCGTCGGTAAGCCTCTTACATTTCTTCTTTTTCTTATCTTTATCATGTTGTCAAAGTTCACATGACACTATCTTTTGTGCCACAACCATATGTCTTCATTTCTATCCATTAAGCAAGTGGTGTCAGTATCATTCAGATAGAATAAGTTACCTTTTGTCTGCTCACTGGTACCAATCAGATTTCCTAATTCA
This sequence comes from Thuja plicata, assembly GCA_018584345.1. Classification (NCBI taxonomy): domain Eukaryota; kingdom Viridiplantae; phylum Streptophyta; class Pinopsida; order Cupressales; family Cupressaceae; genus Thuja; species Thuja plicata. The sequence continues at coordinate 5,359,368 of MU227831.1, read as the reverse complement.
TTGAATATCTTTGCCTTCTTATTTTCAAATGATACTCTGTGACCTAAATTATTCAACTAGGAAACACTCAATAGATTGCAATTAATCCTTTCACCCAATAAGTATTTTCACATTTTATCAGGTTATTCAACATTATAGTTCCTCTACCTTCAACTAGACAAGGTGTATCATTACCCATTCTTACTGAACCACCATTATAGTATTCAAAAGTCTCAAAATTTTGGTTGTCACCGGTCATGTGGTGAGTGCAGCCACTATCTATGATCCAGACATCATTTTTACTAACTTTAGATATGAGTGCAGTTTCTACATACCTTTCTTCACCATCATCTGAATCATCTTTTACTGCTATAAACACCATCTCGATGTCTTCATCAAATTCGGTGTAAGTGTCATCATGTTTTCATTTAGCTAGGTAACTGGCCTTCTTTCCTTTGTCCTTGTAGTCTCGGGTATCTCTTATTTCTTATTGTTGGTTGCTTCTGTAATCACTTCTATCATACTTCTTTTCAAATGACCTGTCATTACTTCTGTCATATTTTCTTTTGTTAGGACATCTTGCAGCAAAGTGTCCAATCTCTTTACAATTAAAACAAACAATTGGTAATTTACCTTTGTATTTATGTTTGTCTCTCTGCATTCTTCTAACCATAAGTGCTTCAATTTCATCAAGATCTTCTTCTTCACTTTCACTATCACTATCTTTTCTCATAGTGTGTTTATGACTTGATTTGCTTATTCTCAAAGAAGATTTGAATGCAGACTCTATGTTTGGTAAGCCACTATTATCAAATTTATTCATCTCAAATGAAATCATTCTTCCAATCAAACTATCTAGAGTAACATTTTTATTTGCTATTGCTCTCATTTCTCGTATGGTAGATACTCTAATAGCATAAGTAGATAGTAAGGTTCTTAGAATTGTACTTACCATTGTATCTTCTTTTAGTACACCTCCAACTCCTCGGATAGCATTGACTACCTCTTTGATTCTTGTGTTGTACTGTGTGATATTTTCACCTTCTTTCATTTTGAGATCATCAAACTTTCCTCTAAGTCTTTTTGCCTTGGCTCTCAGAACATTCTTATCACCACCATGTACAAGCATCAATTTGTCCCACATCTTCTTTGCAGTCTTGCAGGTTTTGACATATTCAAATTTAGCATCAGAGAGTGAGGAAGCAAGCTCTATCATCATGTAGTTGTGCTCATGCTTCTCTCTCATTTGTTCAACTGTGGGTGCTCCTGTGGGAAACACATATCCATTATATAAGTATTGAGTGACATCATTTCCAATACCTGATAAGTGGAGTCTTATTCTGCTTTGCCATGAAGCAAAATTGTCTTTGTTCAACTTGGGCACATCTCGTCTGTTCATCTGGTGATCTTTAGCTTAGGTCTTGAAACCTTCCTTCTAAGCACATAAGCTCTAATACCAATTTTTAGTAATAACTGAGAGGGGGGGTGAATCAGTGGCCTCAAAAATTAATCCTTAAATCAACCCTTATAACTTATTACCACTTTTAAACCTCTGGTTATACTCAGTCCTACGAGATGAATGCCTTGAAAAATTTATAACAAATTACTACTTTTTATAATGCTTTGTAAATCCTTCTTCTGTATGTTTACTGATAAGCAGTCTTTCTATTTACCGAAACACAGTAAATAACTAGAGTATATCAATCAATCCAGAATTACATGTGTGAAATGTAAAATAGTAAAGTAATGGAACATAAACACATAACACATGAATTTTTAATGTGGAACCCCTATTAAGGGAAAAAACATTGGGGCCGGTACCCCAAATTTTCACTCTTCTGAAGTGAGCTCGATTCAGAGCCAACCTTGTTAAAGGTTACAAACACACTATTAGGTGTGACCTTGTTAGAGGATTTAAAAGATAGTTTGTCACTTAGTATCTGGCATCTAATGCTACCATCCTTGATCAAACACTCACTTGGCCTATCAATAGGTATCGGGTATATCCAATGCTACTTTCTATGATCAAATTTTTTGATATTCCTTGGGATGTATCTCAATTGTAAAAGACTTTTAAGTCCTTCTCGGTTAAGAGATTTGATGCTTCAATAGTTAAACTAAAACACTAAAGTGATCTGTTCACACATACAACTTAATTGCATATTTTCAGATCTATTGTAAGTGCATTACCTCTCTGATCAATGTAATCAATTCAATAGCTTTGCTCCACATTGTTCTTCTCTGTGATGTTGTCTCACTGTTCATCGGTGTATGCAGAATCTAGCTCTTTCCTCAACTTGTTTGATCAGGTCTGAATGAAGACTTTCTTCTCCTTCATAATCTCTTCAGCATCTATTCTCTTTTCTCTTCACCCCACAATTCATAATGAATTGGGTTTGTCTCTTTACATACATGATTCACCATTTCTTGGCTTTCTTGATCTTGGCGTGCTCCACAATTCTTGCCAATTAGATTTACAACAAAATTGTGGTTTTATCTCAAAGAGATCTTGCCAACTGGACAAATCAGTTTTAAATCAATCACTTATCTTTGTCTTTATTTTTTTGATTAAAACAATGATAATTATTTGTTAAGTATATTTTTAGCTCTTGACAGCTAAGCATTTTTTCATTTTTGAACTCTCTATTCTGTCGTTCAATACTTCAGTTAGTCATCAGTGATAACTAACTATTCCGTCAGTGTGACTTCAATTTTCATCGGGATCTCCGTCCTTGTCTTTTCTGTTGGGAAACACTGTAATTCTATCTGTTGGGTTACACTGTGCTTTTCTTGTTGGGCAACACTATGACTTTTCTCGTCGGTAATGTTGTGCATTTGTTCATCGGGTAACACTATGAATTTTCTCTTTTACTCTATCTGTCGGTGTGCACTCCGTCGGTGTATACAGTCACTTTGTGAATACTTGACTTATATGCATTATTGATAGCATAGCCTTTTGATTCATTGGTTCTTTGAAGTCTTTGGCAGTATGTTCATGACCATATAGATTATATCAAGTTGACATCAATGACAATACAATGCATTAACTTATTTAATGCCTTTCATGATCATCAACTTAACGTCTTCAAACATTCAATCAGTTATAGTTCATCATTTCTCTCTCTCTCTCTCTCTCTCATCATCCTTCATCTCTGCACCAGAGGACTCATCCTCCCCCTTCTCCTCGTCATTCCCCTTCAGAGCCAAGCAGGATAAAATCTGGAAACTGAGAACATTCTGCACTCGAACCAGAATCTTAAGATAGATTGAGAAATCTATGAGGTTAACAACTTCCTCCGCACTAATGTAAGATCCCACACAGTCTGCAATATGTTTCAGTGTTTCCTCCATCCAACTCATGTAGGAGGTTGTGAAGCTTAAACCAAACCAGGATTTCTTTCACCTTTTCTTTGCAAGGATTAAATTTTGGAGTCCAATCCCTCAAATAGATGCCTTTACCATCAATCAGATAAGGGACTCCATTAATAATTGAAACCTTCTCCTGTTATGAGGAGCAAGTAATTCGATAAAAACCATTTGGCAACGTTTGCAAAACCAGATCTCGCCCCCATTGCTCCTCGCACCATCTTTTGATCCTTTCTATGGACGGCCAAGGACCTACCCATTTCATTATAAAGGCTTTGTCTTCTAGAAAAGAGATTGTCTCCAACCAATGCTTATTATTTACTAACAGTGAGGATCGCCTTCCATTCACTACTACATTTGGGGCCAAATTTCGACGGCAACTTCCAACGGATGAATGTTTTTTGTGAATTTGGGTTTTTTTTGTAATAGTTCCCGATGGTGTCAGAATTCTGATGGGTTTTAAATAGACCATCAGAATTCTGACAGTTGCAGGCTATACATGAAAAAAAAAAGTGAAACCAAATCATTTTGCGGAATATTGAAGATGGTACCATCGTGAGGGAGAGAAGGAGATCGAGCTAGGGAAAAAATAGGTATGAGCTGCTTGTGCTTGGATTTGACAAGATCAAAAAAAAATTCATTGATCTGCTCGACAAATCAATATGGAGACAATAGATTGCTTTTAAGTTTTTCCTTTTCTATGATTTGGCTATATTCGCGGCCATTGTAGGCTGCATTTTCAGAGAGTTTTTTGTGCTGCCTATCTATCAGGCATGATGTCCATTTTTACAAAATATGGGGATTTCTCAACCCATTAATTCCTTATCTTTCTACACTCCTAAAATCTATATCTATTCTATAAAATCCTTCTCTACTTTAAACAAAAACATAAACCTTCAAAGCATTTAGAGAAAGGCTCGATTGTGTCTCACGAATGTGAACGTTATAGTCTATTAGTGGGAAGAAATAAATGAGGGTGTGGTAGCCTGCTGGTGTCGAGGGATGTCACCCCAAAAAACATAGCAGTCAAAGTTGTCGTTGCCGCTGTTTCTACGAGTCGTTTAGGCACATCAAAACTTGAAAACTCATGATATTTATGTATACGGTTGTGAGCTTGCACTAAGGCATTATTGAAGTTGTTTACTTGAACTATGATCCCATTTTTTTCTCTACACTATGTATGTTGCATTTAATTTATCATTCCATGAAGCTTTTTTGGTATGTGTTGCAGAGCTATCTTATCTTTAGAGCATCATTTTTATTGATGTTGAGGGTATCATGTTGTTTATTTCTGCAGGGAACTTGAAAGAACGGCACTTATGTTGCTTCATCTATGTTCTATGCTTTGATTATTTTCAAGAACTAGGGCATCATTACTCATTTATCATTGTTTACACCATATTGAGGTGAGGGATGCGGACCAAGAGTTGGCATTATTGTAAACATGAATGTTGCTCTGCTTTTCTTCTTGAAGTGGCACTGTTATCTTCCTGAGACGCATTTGTAGATCATTGTGCTCTACTCCATTGAGGCTCATGGGACATGATTCATGTTTCTTCTTGTCTTTAAACTGCTATGTATGGTTTCCTTTCATACAGGATTACATTTATTTGGATGTTGTTATGCTTATATCATGTTGCTTGTGATATATTTACAACAACACCCATGATTTGCTCCATGTGACTATGTACTAACTCTTTGGGGCATTATGATGCTATGGGAGTGTGATCTACATGTTGCGATATTATGGCATGGTGTTGTATCTCCATTATTTGTATGGTTGCATGCTACAACTATCTTTGCTTTAATATTTCTGTCATGGTGGATATTTCTCTGATTGTTGCATGGCATGCCCTCATGCCCTCTTTTTCCTCCCTGACTATCCTACAATAATGATTTATTTCTCCATGTCATGGAATCGCTTCTTGAAAGATGATCATGATCATCTTTTGATTTATTCTTTATCCCTTATTTTCAAGACAGGTAGTTTTTTGAAGTAAGCTTAACAACATAAGGATGAAACTATGACTTTGACATGATGGACCCCCCAAAAAGTGAAACTCTATCTCAATTCATGATTGCATGTATAATTTTAATATTGTATCATTTAGTCTCAACGTGAAAAAAAATGTAGGAGTTTAGAAGTAAACAAGATACAACTTAGATTACACTCCCCTTCATTTAGTATTAGAGACCCCCTTACAATTAACACTTTATAAGTGCAGTGCATAGGCAAGATCAGTTCGAGTGAAAGATGACACTTTATAAAGTTAGTGTGAAATCTACTCTAATGGAACAAACATGAAAAAATGACCACTTTCCAAAAAAACTATACTCAATTTTGAGCCACCAGTTGAAATATATGCCAGCTTTGATTTTTGCCTTTGCCTAAATTGCATTATATAAAAAAATAGTTTTTACAAATTTTACAAATATTTGTGAATTTTGAGAGGGGAAAATAGAAGAGAATGTGAAATTGTGTTGGTGCCATTAAAATTGATAGAAAACACGTCATAAAATAATACTAAGCAAATTTCATGGCAAAATTTCCATACAATTCAAGGCAGATTTCAAATAACAACTCTTGCTTAAATAGATTGGTTTGCTTACATACCATATTGAAACAATTTGAATCTCTCACCCAAATTGAGGTAGAAAATCAATACTATTTACCCACACTCACAGAACTCTACCAAATCACCATGCCAAATCAACATGCCAAGTTGACACGCCAATCACTTGCTATTCACCATTTTTTAAACACGTACAAACCATGTGTTAGTCACATGCCTCAAAGAGGCTACCAATGCAAATTAGAAAAGTGTCAACAAACACTATGTGTGTAGAAAGGATGCCAAACTTTTGGTAGAGAAAAAAAGGAAAGGAAATGTCATTTTATTGTCCACGATACCAACATGCATGTGTTTTTGGGTCTACATATGGTGACAACAATATGGGACTACCTCGTACTCCTTGCGGGAGGTACCTAGTTGTGCTACAAACAAGGCATACACACCCTACCCTCATTGGGATTTGACCTTTCTTTCAAGAATACAAGTTCTCCACCACTAGTTCAACTAAAAGGATGATCAATATGATTGAATCTAATGCATGAAAGAATTTGATTATAGTAGGAAAATTTTGAGTTATAAATTTTAATGGAATGCAAGTCACATGGAAGCCAGAATGGATGCCTCTGAAAAAATTGAAAGGGATGCGAGAATGAGCAAGTTCGTCACCCAAGTTTTGCATGTCAAAATGCCTTTGTTTCTGGGATAGGATAATCGAGAAGTCAAACAAGAGGCATCAAATATTATGCCCCATATTACCTGAAAATAAAGGCAATGTCATGTCCCCTTTCAAAAACTTGCAAGATGCATTGGTTAATTAATCCATTTCTTTGTCTAGGATTTTATTAGAATTTTAATGGGAAAAAAAATAATTTACCATTTCTTATTATCTTTATATCTTTTATTTTTGGAGCAATTAATTATTAAATTTATTATTTCAAGTTGAATGGGGTGTTGGAATCTCTTGGCTTCATTTTTGGTATTCTTTAGAGCATTTTCGGGTAGTGGTTTATTTATCAAGTTTGGAGGCCATTTACAAAGCAGGTTCCACTACAATTTTAAATTAATTTTCCCTCCCAAAATATGGTGCAAGATTTTTCTTCACTCAATTTAGGTAAAAAGTAATAAATTTATCTTTTCGTCTCATTCTTGCTTGTGAAAATTTCAATTGGAGAGCATTGGTGTTCTTCATACCTTTGTCGATAGAAATGCACTAGAGGTTGCAATCAATGAACAAAAACCCATTGATTGAACTTAAATCAATGGACAAAATCCCTTTGGTCTTGGAGGCATTCTCACATAGAGGTTGTTGTTTGATGCAGTCAAGGATGGCGAAATCTCAAACGATCAGTATGCAAAAAGTAAACCAATATAACAGAAATGTGTTCACACATTGAACCACATATAGTTTCAGCTATATAAAAGAAAGTATGATCTATACATACATGCCAAGGTATACCATAAGCCAATAAAGTATGCTTCATACATGCATAACAAAGTATACTGAAAAAGTTATAACCAAATGCAGTAACCAGACATGCATAAGATATGCCAGCACAACATATGTCATATGTTGTAAGGGGCACAATTTTTTTAATGGTTTTATTGTTTGTGGCTTCAATAATGCATGCGGCTATGACATATGCAATGAATGGTTTATATTACTATATTTTGATTGGTTTCTGATTTTCTTAATTTTACATGTACAAATGTGCATTCCCATTTTTTCTTTAATTCACCCAAAGATGTTGCATGGGTTTAGGTTCATAGTTTTTGGTTTTCTCAAGACTTAACCACAATAGAAATCAAATATTTTAGATTTAAGGATGGTCATCTAAGCGGTCTATTTATTTAGGTAGAATTGAAAGACAAGACCTGACCCACATTACTAATGGGTGTTGTTTCATGCACCCTCAATCAACAACTTGCACACAACATATACAACCTTCACCTGCATATAAGAGTTGATTAGAGAAGATATATGCACAGTTGATGACCATGCTGATTTTCCTAAGCACTACTGGGAGCTTACCCGGCAACAAATGTACTATTGTGAAAATCATCACAAGTCCATATGTTGCCAGGTCAAGTTCCCAGTAATGCTTGGTCAAATATGCATGTTTGTCACCTATTCATATACCTTCTCTGATCAACTCTTATATGTACTGGAGAAGGCTTTGTCACAAGGACTCTTCCACACACTTCTAGAACCTCCCAAGGGATTGTACACCTCCACATGGATCCTGATAACCAAGTTCCCTCATAATAACCAATGTCTTACCTCTCATCTTCATACCAATCAATTGGTGGATGATTCACCATCCCCTGACCATACTAAAGTGGATTCTACCACAAAATCACCCCCTCTAGTGGCTAGATCTTCTTCTGCAATAACCATGCAATATCAATAGTTGTATTTTGGATAACTGCCAAATTTATGAAGCTCTTTTATGTTTTTGACATTTGCAATGCATGTTGGTAGGGTTCAAGACAACTATATGTGAGATATTTACGACCATTTATATTGAAGCATCAAACAAGACTTGATCAAGTTGCAGGTGGAACGTGCACTGAAATATTAATAAGTATTGTAGAATAACAAAATAAGTAATCTGTCATGTCTACATTTTGTTATTTTCTAAGATAACTAACTTTTCAATTTTTATATATAGTTAGGTTATAAATAATCTAAGTGAAGAAGGATCATGTCAGAGAATCTAAGTGAAGAACAGAATGGGGATACAATCAATAGATTATGGTCTAACTTCAAAAGAAAAGGCGATGGAAAATGTTATTGTCTCTACAAAATTTGTAAGGGATTAAACACTAGAAGATTGCTAATCAAAATAGCTAAGAGACATTGTAGGGATAATGGTCACATTTAAGGGGGTTTGATTATCATCAATTGGTAAGTTTTTCATTTATTTATTTAACAATTAATATATATATATGAAATACACTTGATGATGAGATCATTATCATGGTTTATTTGTGTTCATCCTTTTTATATAGGTCGACCTCCCCAGGGTAGTACGTGATATGGACCATGGAGGTGCGAATATGGAGAATATGGTTTTGGAAGTGGAGGATCATGGAGGTGCAAATATTGAAGCTGAAGATTATGATCCCATGAAAGATGACGATCATGCACCAGATAACACATTTGAAGATGATGATACTAATACATTGATCCATGACACATTTGGTACTGGCGCAACTGATGATGATGATTAGGATGACGTTGATGTCATCCATGATATACCTCTACTTGAGAAGGCAGCCACAACCCTTTACAAAGGCTCCCAAACAACTCTTCTCTCTGTTATATTGTTGTTGTTGAACTTGAAGATTATGAATGCTTTATCCAACATAACAATGTCACATATGCTAAGGTATGTCATATATGTAATTATAGTAATTAAAGGGTGAAATATGTACCACAAATATTGTTAATATTAACAAATTATATTTTTTCTATAGATTGATAGGTGAGTTTTTGTTACCACCATCGAATATTCTCCATCGCTCATACCAAAAATTATGTGCCACTATGAAAGATATTGGAATGGAGTATCAAGCAATAGATGTTTGTCTCAATGATCATATTATTTATCATAAAGAACATGAATTCACAATATAATTCCCTGAATGTCATACGAGTAAATATCGAACATATCAAATAACAAAAAAGGTGTCTCGCAAGGTTCTTTGATACATCCCCATTATACCACGTTTGCAAAGATTGTTCGGGTGTAGTAGCTTGGCACAATTTATGGATTACCATGCACACAATAGGAGTCGAGATGACATTATTTGAATGCCTACGGATGGTTCTGCATTTAAGGACATAGAGGAAAAGTGGCCGCACTTTATCGAAGAACCTTAAAATCTCAAGATTTCATTGGCAGTGGACGGTGTCAATCTATTTGGAGAGCAAAGATCTGTTTACTCTGTTTGGCCTTTTTTGTCATCAACAAGAACATTCCTCCATGGATTTCAATAAAGAGGGAGCACATTATGTTGGAAGTGATTGTTCCAGGTATTTGATCATTTAATATTTATCTGCATGTAATTATAAATCTTGCAGTAAAATGATCATAATAATTATGTAATGTTGTTGTTCATTCAACTAGGTAAATACCAAGTTAAAGATATGAATGTATATATTGAGCCTCTTATCGACAAGTTGCTGGAGTTATGGAATGATGTCACTATGTATGACATCTCTAGACCAATAGGACACAGACAATTTCAACTCCATGCAATGCTTGTATGGACAATACATGATACCCCAGGGCTAACACATTTTTCTGGTATGTTATGGTGAATTCAAGTTGCACATGATAATTCTAAATATAAAAATTAACATATTTAATCCAATTATATCATTATTTTGTAGGTCTTCAAACAAAGAGAAAATTTGCATGTCCAGTTTTTGGTCCAAAGATGAAATCTTATCATTCAAAAAATTTAGGAAAGCAGGTGTTTGATGAGTATAAGAACTTCCTCCATAGAAATCATAAGTATCGAACTACCGAAAAATATTTTTTCAATAGGAAAGAAGAGACTACATCTAATCCACAAAGAATGACAACTCGCCTATGGAAGTTGGAATTTAATATAATTAATCGTCAAGGTACTACCGTTCTACCTAATGGTTTAAGTTTGGAATTTATATATTTATATTGTGTTTTGTTTGTTGATTATGTAATTGATGATCGTGAAGGTCGTCAAGGCAATACTACTAAGCACCTTCCAAAGGGACTAAAAATTTATCCTGAACAATTTAGTAGGTTTTCCTACTACGAGCAGCTGCAAATTGTGCATTCGTTTGATGCTATGCATATTGGAAAGAATGTAACGGAGACATTGTGAAAGATATTGGATGGAAGGCGTGACAAAGCAAAAATTGTCAAAATTTGTAGTGACATTCATGAATCCAATCATGCAATGAAAAATTTCATTGAATCAAATAGAAATGGAGAACGGATTAATATAAGTGTCATTCTTTGGTTATTAACAGAGCAACAAAGTGATGCCATAAAAGAAATCATACGAAAAATTTGATTTCCCACAGGATTTGCTGTGAACATAAGAAATCTCATATCAAAGAAAAGTGAATTTGGGTCAGGGTTGAAAACACATGATTGGTATACCTTCATCAAGGTAAGTCATGATCTTTTGTATTTACAATATATTTGTAAACTGCATGTACTTTTGATTGTATTATGTGAGAAAAGAATGACATGATTATTTTTATAATTGTTGCAGTACGTGCTACCCCTATCTCTCCCAGAGAACTTCGACAATAACATCAGACAAGTGATATATGATCTTGGAAAATACATGAGGTAAGCAATAATATATGTTCAATTTATTGTATATATTTATTTTATTTGCAATTTATTTTTCTTGTTATGTAATATATTGTGAAGTCTCGTGTTTATATATTTTTGTGTCTTGAATGTCTTGTAGGTGGTTGTCATCTAAAGAAATCCATAAAGAAGATATAAAATATTGGAAGAGAATAATTCCTCATCTAATGTGTGAAATGCAAAAGTGTCTACCTTCAACCTTTTTCAATGCACAAGAACACTACCTCGTACACCAAGTTGAGGAGATTGAATTGTGTGGACCCATACACACTCGATCAATGTGGATGGTTGAGAGGAACTTAAAAAAATTTAAGGCTTTGGTTCAACAAAGAGCACGTCATGAGGGTTCTATGTTGGAGGGATATATGGTATACCAGACTATGGTGTACGCTACTGAATATCTTCCTAAGCTTGAAGCAAAGATCCATATAGATCGCATTTGGGATCTCGACACCATTAGAAAATTTGAAGGGGAGTACTTGGTGGAGAAAGGTAGATTGAGGAAAGGGAGAAGTAATAAATTATAAGATGTTATTGTAGCTATTAATTAATTCTTAATCTTCAAAATTAATCGGTTGTAAGTTGTCTATTTATTTTTTGTACAGCTGCTCGAGAGTGGGATGCTATACAATTGTATATTGCAAACAATCAAGATTGGATGATGGTATGGATTGAACGATGTCATCATTTAGGTCACACACTAACATGGGAAGTTGTGTCTTCATTGGTTAAAGAAGCTCATCATAATAGAGATTCAAATGTTACGCAAAGGGAAATAGATTTAGCATATGGTTTAAGAGATTTTCAGGTACGTATAAATTTGTTAATCACCCGTACGTTTATCAACTCCCGATGCAATAATTTATACATGTTTGACATATTTTTGCAGGTCAAACACCACAAGGCTATGTTTTGCAATGGTCATAAATTTCGCATCAAAAAATTGGATGACACAAAGAAAACTTGTGATTCTGGGATAAGTGTAGTCTTTTAGGTGACTAATATTTCATCTAGAAACAACTTACATCCTCGAGAGTCTGAAAATCATCCTTGAGAGTCTGAAAATTGATACTAAGGCATTTTGGATTATATACTTGAGTATGACTTTAATTCCTTCCAATAAGTTTTCTTCGTCATTAGATGGTACAAGATACGACTTAATCAAAATGATCCTGATAGAACTATTATTGAACATGACAATGGATTTCCAATGATTAATACAAGGTGGTTTGAGTCAGTTGGGGATGAGCCCTATGTTCTTCCAAGCCAATGTGAGAAGGTATTTTACTCAGAGGTTCCACATAAATCGGTTTGGTCATTTGTTGTTAGACATGGTCCAAGAGGAAGGTCAATAAGGTATAATTTGATGGAAGAAAAAGATTGCGAACAACTAGATGATGATGTAGATGATTATCACGATCGACGGTTAGTCGATGATGTTCCTGACGCAAATTTTTTCGAAGAAGAAGAAGATGATGACGATGATGACGCTACTGATGATGATGATGATGCTGCTACTGATGATGTTACTAGTGATGATGACGATGACGAAGACGAAGATGACGACAATGAGGGTGGTGGTGGTGATGTCGATGATCATGGTGATGAGTTGGATGAAGAAGAAGATCAATGACATGAATGAAATATACAGTTATGTGATCACTGCTTAATCTATTTAATATTGATTTCTTGATAGAGCTATATGATTATGTCCTTTAAAGTTCTGAAATACTTGTAAAAAATTATAATAAAATATTTTTAATTTAACCTTTTTATATGTTATTGCAGATGACCCCCCTTTGCATCAACAGAGGACTAGGCGTACATTGAGATCTGATGAGAGGGGAGATGATCATGATGACACTGATGTTCCTATTAACGATTTCTTCTTTAAATTGAGAAAAATCAAAGAAAAAAAAGAAATGATTGTCATCTATGCACCTTAATTGATAATGACTAATTTTTATGTGCCAATGAATTTAATTATGTGCTATTGAATGTTCATAAATTTTATAATGTGTTAATGAATGTTAATGAATGTTATCGTGTTACAATTAATGAATGTTACATTTTATTAATGGATGAAATAATGAATTAATGTTAGATGTTAACGGGGAATTTAGATTGATGTTAGGGGGGGTGGGGCCAAATGAGCTTCCACCTTCACGTGGTTGGCCCTGTTTAGTACGGAATACAAAACTATTCTCAAAACAAAGTGAAGCTCAATAAGGTTGTTCCTTATCTAGGGTCTCAAATGTAACCTTTATCCCACTCTCAACATTGCAAGCAGGCTTCAAGTGGTATTCTGAGATTGGTTTCTCCATCTCCCACTGACATCTTGTCTTTCTCCTAAGAACTCTTACCAAGCTCTAATACGACTTGATGCAGAGCTTATAGCTTCACTTGTCCTCTAGGACTGAATCTCTCAACTTTTCAAGTAGATCTCTTACTATAGGCTCTACACCTTTGAAAACTATAGGATCTACACCTTTGAAAACTACTTCTAACTTCAATATAGCATCCAAACTTGATGATTCAAGTTCCTATTTTGGGTTGATTTGGACAATCACTCTCAATGAACCTACTTGGGTACACCAACTATTGGTAAAACACAAGAGAAAGATAGAAATAAAGAGAATCAAGAACCAAACAAATCGGCAGGTGACGTTCCCAAAGAGGCAAAGTGTGCTGCTAAATAAGGCGCATGAACTTTCATTGTTGTGCGAGGCAAAAGTGGGTCTCATCATTTTCTTAGCGGGTGTTAGATTTTTGATTCATTATCTGAATTATTATCGACTAAAGAAATATCATACATATAACTATAATTTTTTTCTTTTAAGCTTGTTGTATCATTTACTCATTTTTTTCTAAACTTGATATAAGTTGTTCGTAATGAAGATAGAGAACATACAAGGAATCAAATAAACCCTCTATTTTGAAATGGTTGTCTTTTTGGTGCAGAGTGCACACAACACAAGTGTAGTTGGCCTACTCTCTTTGACAATTGGATGATGTTCCCACAATCACTGTACTCCATTAAACAAACTCTAAAACTTGCTGACTGTCTCAATCTACCGGGTTCCCTCAATGCAATGCCATTCTTGTGTGGGATAGCAACATTAAGTCTTCATAGCTCCTAGCTTCATACTCTCCAACCTATCTAACATGGATTATTTACCTTACCAAGGCTTAGACTTCCACTAAGGGTTCTAACTTCCCATATACCCTTAAGAATTCAATTCCTTCAATCCACTAGGCCTTACCAATCCTACAAACAAGAAATAATAGAAAGTTGCCTTTTCTTCCTAGGCCTGCAACAATGAGCTTTGGCACTTAGAATCCATGTTTTTAGCTGCTTCAAAGACCTAGTGACTTGCACAAATGGTTTGGTATCGATACTGGTAAGTTTGAGAGCTGGGTTTATTTTCATGTTCGTTGGTTTGTGCAAATGCGTGTTTAGGTTCGTTAGTTTGATATTTGACTTGGTTTATAGCCCCATGTTTGTCTTAGTGGGTGGATTGTTTGTATGGCAGGCTATTCTGATTTTGCATGTTCCTATAAAATTTTGAAGTTTTTCGTTTAATGATTCTACGCGCTTTGGTAATGCTTCGTGGATTTTACTCAAATAATTCTAATAGGCTGTTGTTTATTGTTTTTGGTTGTTTTTCTAGTCCTTGTTTAGTATTTACCCCATTTGTACTAACATATCCATTATTTCAGTTAGGATAGGTGGTAAGGGAGTTGATATGATATCATCTATGTGCAATATCTATCACACGTCAAAAGAGGACTTGTTAAAAACAATCGACAAGGCTAATGCGATGATAGTTGACCTTTTGAAAGAAAGAAAAAAACCCATGTCCTGCTTCAGAATGTCACACTGAAGGGTTGAAGGATATTGATACATGTGGAAATTTACTCTTTCATTTCTTTTTTTCGTCTCATTTAAAAGCATTTCAATAATGAATTGTGCTATGTTGCTTTGGATCTTTCAGATGGCTTGACATATTTTCAAGATCTTGTATAAGAGAGCTCCATTATATCAAGCATTCGAATTCTTGAAAGGGATTATGAAGATGCAATTCACGATAGGGGAGAACTTGATGAACGAATGTTTGTAAATGAGGAAGATATCTTATTTGGTTCAAGAAGTGTTTCAGGGGGCACTGTAAATATTTTTGGAGCAAAGGTATTACATCAAAAACCTTGAATATGCTTATAATGGTAGGAAAAACTGCAATGTTTCTGAATATGCTCATCTTCTTTTTGTATTTTGGTCAACATTATGTATTACTTGCACTGGAATGCTTGTGCAGTCTTCTTTCCGAAAGCTGCAATGTAAGTTGATCTTTATATGATCTAACATAAACTAAGAACTTAGAATATTCTTAATTTATGGACCCTGTTCTTACTTTTTATTCAATCTTAGAAGTTGCTATAGATTTTTGTTTTCTTTATTTATTTTTAATTGTAGATATTCAAGTCAGTGCTTTTTTTTTCCTTTTGGTCTTGTTCTATTTAACACTTCTTCCCAATGGAAATCAGAAAAATTACTGTCTTTGATGTCTTTCAATATGGTCATAATGTTTTTGCTTGTATGTTTATAGTATCAGATATGTGATTCTAATGTTATTATGTGCGGCGATTATTTTTTATTGTGTTGATAATTTATCTACATGCTCATTGTGCTCATTGTGCTCTTGGTTTGTACATTTCCCACAGTTTGTTGATTCTTTGACATTTTTGCCCAACACTTACAAGTTTTTGAGCATATTGTGTTAATATGGTCTGTAATTGTGCCCTTGTGAGGAACTTATCACACATTAAATTTTTTATGGCATAAAATTAGTGGCTTCTGAGGCATGTGGCAAGTTGTCACACAATGGTAGCACTAATCTAATGTGTGCATTTGAATTTGCAGAGAAAATATGATGTTATATCCTCACCTACAAAGACAATAACAAGTCAGTAATAAATCAACTAGGCCCTCTAGCAAAACCAATGTCATCTCTAGATACCATTGCTATGCATCATAATCTCACTTCTGGCAATCTTCAGCTCTCCACCATTCCTCACAAGAGTGAGGCTATACCACGTAATTTATCTTACATTTTAATTCAATTTTTGGGTATTGCTTTCTTTTTTACTGTTATTTGTATAGCATCTGTTTTTCTCTGGGTTTAAATTCCCACATATTAGAGGCTTAGCATTGTAGTTTATCATATAGATAGCTACGTTTTTAAGAATTCCTTTGAATACAAAGATCTGAAGTGTCATCTCCTAGCCTTGTATATCTTGTATGGTAATTATAAATTATTGAACGAGGAGAAAGTCATGCATTGTTTTAATTTTATATAGTTGAATGAATCAAATTGAAGAGGATGTATGCCCTTTCAATTGTCAAGAAATGATTGTTGCAGTCATCTAAACTTTTGAGACTTGTTACATGAGCATTCAGTGTATGCTTTTGTCTCGCTCCATTGTTTCTCTTAAATTAACAAGACTTCTTAGAAATCACATCTTAGCGTTAATGTATTATTATAGAAATATCAACAGAAGCGTAGTAGGTTCAAACCATGCAAAGCAATTTTGACCGAGGCAATGGCATTTGTATTGATGTTTTCCTTGTCTTTCTCATTCACTGATAAAAATGAATAATCATTAGTTACCGTGTTGCTCAAACTTTCTTAGACATCAATTTTGAACAAGTCACCAAGAGCTATATTTGGACACTCTTCTATTAAATGGGTAATGCATTGTTTGCAGTGAGTTGAATTGGCCTTTGAATCAAGGAAGCAATTTCTTGAAAAAATAGTCAATGTTGTATATGGAAATATTGGAACTTGGCATTTATGAGAAGAGGCCATCTTTGTGGGGTGATTGTTTGGGTGAATGACAAATGCAATGAAAATTTAGGGTGGTTACTTTATTTGGTCATGTCTTGTTCAAGAGCATTTCAGGATACGTGTGCAAATTTCTTGGTGAATTCAAGATTGTGTTCATTATTTTTCAGACTTTTAAGTGTTTGGTTATTTTCATTTGTCTGATATTGCCAACACCACTAAGTATACTCCTATCCCTTTTCATTAATGTCTTGTCCATCCTCTCTACAACTCCATTCTACTAAGAGGTGTATGGAGCCATCTTATGCCTCTTTGTCACATGGTCTTTAATGAATCTTTTGAAATCTACCAAAGAAAACTCACTACCACTATTAGTCCTCA